>AWOL01S0023865.1:0-13894 GCA_000715115.1 Nicotiana otophora
ATTTAGAAAAATGTGAGGGTAAAATTGGGTATCAACACCTATCACCGGCAATTAACCTCATATCAGCTAGAATCCTGTTCCAAACCTCCATAACACTGACAAAGATGCAAGAAGCACGAAGATGCCATGATTATTCACTCAAATAAACAAGTCACGCCCAACACCACTTGGGCACACACCTCCCAAGCTAAACCCCAATAAGCACAACATGAATATGATTGAATATATGATAGAACACATGAAAGAACTATCAAACAAGCCCGACCGACATAACTCCCTATCAGTAGCATACTACGAATTAATTCCACAAGGGAGAATCAAAGTATACGAACAACTGACAAGGATCTTATCCTAATATATCTTCACCGCGGCATGCAGCCCGACCCAAACATAACAAACCTCATGGAAACGCAAGGATCCCATCCTCAGTTCTGAATCACAAGTAGATTACACATCATAACAACCAAAACCTTCCACTAATTCAATTTCTGCTAGCAAGGTCACAACACATGCTGAACTCCCACATCGGTAGAGCATCTAATTCAAAAATCGTATCCAACCACCTAGAAATCACATCAAAACCTACTGTAATGGGTAACATAAAGTCATTCCTAGTCTTATAGCTCTCAATAATGTATAAAACAAAACGATAGACATGGGCTACCACTATAGATTCTCCCAACAGGGGTAAACACTTAATAAGAATATAAGATCACGAAACTCAACCATATGTGAAGCAACATAGGAGGACTCGCCCCGATAAGCAGAATCGAAAAAAATATGAATGATGCTCCTCTATAACAAATCAAAACAATACTTGTACGACATCATCTGGTGCAGCGGCCTTATCCCCATCATATAAAGTACATCAACAGACCGAGCAACCCTCTTGGGCTCCCTCTACTCGTCTGACCTACACCCCAAGTTGGCAGTGCAGTGATATCCGCAACTCGAGAAGAACACATAGCCTGGATACCCCCCCGTGACATATCTGTTCAAAGTCTGGGACAATCTCTCACCATGTGGCTAGTATCTCCACACTCAAAGCAGCCTGTCCGCTGGTGTGGTTGTGGATGTTGTCCAGCATGGGCACTCTGAGACCCATGGATATCTGAAGCACCGCGCAATGCCTGAAGTGAAAACTGAACAGAGTGACCCACGAAACCTCTACCATGGCGTACCTTGCCTCCAAAATAAAGACTAGTAGATCCTCCTGGTCAGTGAGGCCTCTTTGCCTCACTATCCTCTCTCTCCTAAACACGTATGTCCTCTCCCTCCTAGTACAACATGCCCTCCAGTTGGTGAGCGATATCTACAACCTTATGAAATGGAACATTCGACTCTATCCCTCGAGCCATGCTAAACCGGATATCATGGTTGAGCCTCTCAAGGAACCTGCGGACCTACTCTCTAACTGTAGAAACCAAAGCAGGTGCATGTCTGGACAAATCACTGAATTTGATGGCATACTATCACACTAACATAGTGTCATGGCGTACCTGCTCAAACTCCATCCGCCAGGTATCCCGAAGAGTCTGAGGAACATATTCCCTCAAGCAGAACTCTGAAAAATGATCCCATGTGAGTGAAGTTACCTCTACCATGCTACCCAAATCATTCGTTTGCCACTACTGATATGTCGCTCCCTTAAGTTGGAACATGGTAAAAACAACCCCACTCGTCTCCACAATACCCATGGTGCGGAGAAAATGCTGGCATTCCTCTAGGAAACCATGTGCATCCTCTGAAGCGAAACCACTGAAGGTAGGAAGGCAATACTTCTTGAACCTTGAAAGTCTAAGTTGTTCTTCCTCGAATGTTGTTGCCCTAATCACTGGCTGAACTAGAAAACCTGGCTGCACTGGCACCATACTCGGAACCTGACCAATGTGAGCCCACTGCTCTAAGGTGCGGGCGGAGAGATTTTGAGCTCCTCCCATGGTCTGTGATGTAACTGGTGCAGCCGAAATCAACCCCTGCCTGAGACAATATACCAAAAATGCTCAGGAACTGTGCTAAGATCTCTTGAAGTTCGGGGGCAACAACAGGCACCTCCGATGCCTGTCCCCCAACAGGACCTACTGGCTGCCCCTCAGCTGCTGCTCTGATAGGTGCTCTAGCTATAACACGTGCTCCTCCTCGGCCTTTGCCTCTGTCCGGCCTCTAGCAACACCGGCTCTGGGGTCAGGGTCATTAGTAACTCCAGCTCGTGTCCTCAGCATATATGAGAGAATAGAATCACAAATGCTCAAACTCTGAGTTGTCTCACCCGACAAGAACCATAGCCAGATTCTAAGCTGGCTAGTGACGTTATTCTTCCCAACATACCGTAATCAAATCCAATAGCACTTATTCTATGAACCCGTCAGACAAAGGAGGAAATATATACATGAAATAAGAAAAAGGATCATATTCCAACCTACTCTAATGCGATGCATGGCCCAATCTAAACACCGGTCCATATGGAATACCTCATGCCACGATTATCTAAATTAAATAACCATATGTATAATAACAACAAACACACGAAGTACATGACTATAACCACGGGGAAACGGATAGCACAATATATGATCCACTCCCAATCCACACTCAACAATGAGTGGAAGAGGTCGCTGGAAGAATAGTACGCAATTATGAGTTGGGATCGATTTCCTCAGGGAGCTAACAATAGATGTTGGAGTCTATACTTGATGCGTGGAGACAAAACAACATAAATGCACTTCCAATCAAGTTGGTTTTGCTCATTACTTCTATAAACTATACTATCAGTGATGAACTAGAGAAATGAAACTAGAAATTGACTAATTATTTTTGGTTGTTTTCAATTAGGTAAAAAGGCCTATGGATGTAACCTTCTCCTAGGTGTTCTCCTAATGGGTTAATTATGTTAACACTTATTTTAGTAATTGGGGTCTATTACAGCTCTCAACTCTAAGATACCCACTCAATACCTCCCGGTCATAGAGTGATTTTCCCAATTTGGCTTTCTCAAGATCAAATATATATCAAGCTAAATAGGTTATATAAGCTGAAGTTGGGTTTTCCCTATCTCTAATTCTAACCCTTTAATTAGGCTAGTCAAATCCTTAACTGGCCCAATTTCTTGTTAGCCATATTTTCCTAGACTAGGTCTCTCTTTATCAAGTAAAGAACAAGTCAAAAAGGCATTAATCAATGTTTTCAACCATTAATTAAAAAATTAAAGCATGAGCATGGCAAAATAACAAACAACCAATCATAAACAAGATTAAATTAAATACTCATAAAGTTTACACACTAGGGTTGGGTCACAACCCTAGTAAGAATCGAACTACTCATAGTAGAAAATGAAGATAAAAAAGAAGAAACACTAATTAATGCCATAATATAAAATTGAAATGATAAAATATGATGCTTTTCTCCAAAAATGATCACAAATTAACCAAAATGGTAAACTATAACGGCTACAGCTAGGAAAACTTCAAAACATGACCTTAAAAAGTGATTCCCGTCAATTTATAGTAGCCCAAAATTCGCTAACAATAATGACCTTCGGGATGTTCTGCTGTCGCACATTACTTGAGTCTGGAGGTTGAGAGATTCTGCAGCCGCACAATTTGATCAGTGGCTGCACTTCAGCTTCTACGGCCACACAAATCATTTGTGGTTCGCACTTCTGGCAAGGCTTCATTCTTGGTCATTTTGCGCACTCTATAAACATTTTGAATTATTGTCAGTGCAACATTTTCTGCGGCCGCACTTCTCTTCATTCACTTCTGGGATTCTACATAAGATCTGCGGCCGCAGAGAGAATTTTGCGGCCGCTGACAGAATTCTGCTGTCCGCACTTCTGGTCAGTTGATCCTCTTCTTTCCTTGTTAGCCGGAACACTCCTTTTTAGTTGGATTTCTTCATTAGAGTCCAAATCTCCAACATTCATGCAATTTGCACACTTTGATTAGTTTTGGGAACATAAATCAACACTTTCAGACTAAAAGTAAAGCAAGAAGATACTCAAAAGGTTTCAAAATCTACACTTATCAAATCCACCAAACTTAAGTCTTTGCTTGTCCTCTAGCAAATAGATTAGTTCCCACCTCCTCAGAGTGAAAGTTCATTTCAGTGAGTCAATGGTAAGCCATCCATACTCAATTGGGACCTGCAATTACACACAATACTCGTGCATTGTCAACAAGTTGACCATTCCACATATCATGCATCTATAGTTCTAATGTGAGATTTGAGCTTCAAGAATTGACTTTACTCAGCGAGGACTCTTGTTCTATCATGTAGATCATGGTGGAATCCAAACTTTTCTTCCTCTACCTTCCATTTTCCAAGTTCACTATAAAGGTTAGCACTCAATCTTTAGATCAATGAAAGGTTTACTCTTCTCTCACAACACAATGTCACAAGTGCGGCTCCAAGTACCATAGGCTTGCCCCTGGTGTATATCACCACTAATGTAAGCTTACTTGGTTCAAAATCAAGTAGGACTTATTTAGGGTTGTAATGAAGGATTTTGAATTGGGGTAGGATACCATATGGTTAAGAGGTTACACCTTTCCTTAAGCACTCCATATTTTCATTTCTTGGCTCTCAATTATCAATTCTTAGAGGCATTCTCTTTTTCTTGGGGGCTAGAGGGACTTGCCATCACACTTTCTTGTGCATTTTCTTTCTTGCATTTTCTCTTTTTGTTTTTTTGTTCTTTCGCTTTTCTTGCCTTCTCTTTTCATAGAAATTGTTGTTTTGTCTTTTTGGTGCCTTGATACCTTTTTCAAATTCCTCAACTCTCCCTCATTATGCCTTAGGCCACTTCTTTCACAAGAGTGTTAAGGAAGGTCCGGGTGCCAAGAGAGGATCACGACAAAACGGGCAAAGGCTTGTATCATGGTTATCAAATGAGAAAGGTTAGAAGATCAAAGGGGGTTGACTAGGGATAAAAACATTTGTAGGCAATAGAAAGCTCAAACGGACCAAGGAAAGCCTACAATCATTTCCCAAACCAAGAAAACTAAGGATTTTGCCTTGAAGTACATTCGGGAAAAATTCCAGATCATTCGCAAAAAATTGGATTAGCAACGAATGATCACCTCACCCCTCACTTAACTAAACCATAAAAGAGGATAGAGTCGAGAGACTACAACAACCACAATCAAGTTACAGATCACTATGGTCCAATAAACCACTCAATGATTACCAAAGTCAACTCAAGAGTCTCAAAGTCACTAACTTGAGCTAGTTTCTTTCAAAAACCTTGTTTCAAACCATAAGTACGTAGTTAAGTGTGTTGGTACCAAATGAAGTATATATACCTCTTTTTACCAGAATGACTTGATTAGGCCTTTTATTATTACTATTATTATTACCTAAACATATATAAACTGACTCACTCCCTTAAGAAGGTTGTCACGCCATCCATCCTCAAGACGAGTCACCATGTTCACACAAAAACTACCTTTGAAAAGAATTATGGCATTAAGAAAACCAAAGGCTTATTATTTACGAAGACATAAGAAGATGCTACTAACAAAACAAGAACTAAAGTGGAAAATTAAAGAAGCTAACGAACAATAACTACTAAAGAGAGATAAACTACAAATAAGAAAAGGAACATAATCATCAAATTATTACAGTCCAAATGTATCCAAAATATGTCATATGTTGAATCAAATAAACTCCACTCCCTCTCCCCCCAAGAATAAAAGTAAGCATTGTCGTCAATGCTTAAAAATATGAGAGTGAAAAGGGAGAGGTTGAAGAAAACTCCATATGGATCCTTGGAGTGTCCCCAACAACATCATCTCCCTTTTAGTGTCGGCAGCAAGGCATGGCTCATCAAACTGGCCAGCTAGTGCAACTTGTGCAGATGGTGCATATGGATATGGGACGGACTGGTTTGGGTCAAGTAGCATTTCCAAGGGTAGATCCCCAGCCATCACAAGTCTGGTCACCTCCTTCCTAAGCTTGTCAACCGATCTCTTACTTGCCTGAGACTTCCTCATCTTCTTCACTTCTTTGGCCAACTCCTAAATAACCAACTTGTGATATACCACAGAGTCCATGATCATCTTCTTATTGTCCAGAATCTTCTTCAACTTCTCATCAAGATCATAGGATACTTGTGGTACCTGTATAGATGACTACGCTGCAACAATACCATATATGTCAGACAGCTTTGAAGTAGTCACTTGTATCTAGTTGTTGAGACTCGCCAATGTATTGAAGACTCATAGAGTGGATAATGGCGTTGTAAGCATGGGCACCAGCCTCAGAGCTGTAGCAGGGGATGCTCTAGGTGTTGTGGTAAGACCCGAGGGTGGTGGCGGAGGCATAGTAGTATCACTAGAAGAGGGCTCAACAGAGGTAGATGGAATGTCAGTGGTCTCGGTGACTACCACTCTCGGCTCGTCAGACTGGCCTGTGGTGGTAGAAGGCTGAGCTCTCTTCTTTGGGTTTGTCGCATCCATCAACAAAATACCAGTCAAATGGCTTATTCAGCTTCACCTTGGTGTCATATGATCTTGGATCTAAATTTTCAACAGTGAGGTACTCTGTGATAGCGTTAGGATAAGGGTAGGACGTGTTGGTATGTTGTGCTACCTATGAAATGTTGGCCGACATTACGAAACCCACATTAATTTGGTACCTGGACATGATAGATGCCACAAGAACATCACAAGGAACAGGAAGATGAGTCTCATTCTAGCACGGATCCAGTCTGCAACAAACAAAGGTTTGTCATCCCTTCACCTCAAAGCTCAATGTGGTCCGCTAAATGGGAACCCCAACAGTGATCCATGGTGGTAGTGGCCTTAGTGGTGCTAAGAACTCTACTAGCCAAGGTGGGACTTCTTCTTTCATTTCACACTTCTATAGGTACTCCCTTAGCTCCAAGTCCTCAAACCCCGAGTAGGCATTTAGCTTGTGCTGATCAAATATCATCTTGAGGCCTCGTACTTTAGTCACCTTCGTCCCCTTCTTGATGAGATAAATATTTGCATAGAACTCTTGGACGAGGTACTCAGTGGAACCTTCAACTCTCTCAGTAAACCACATCTAGCCCTTTCTTGCTCTGAACTTCCTCAACACTGTCGGGTTGTATTTATCCAAATCTTTCAAGGGAAACTATTGCTCAAGTGTCAAGGATCATACTGGCCAGCACATACAGAAGTCAATGAAGGCTACCAAGATAACGAACCTAACCTCCAATATCTCCTTTTTCTTCAATCTCTCCACACATATGGATGTACCATCTTCCCCTTCAACATCTTCGGGGATAACCAATACAGTCTGTGTATTTGTGTCTGGGGCAGCTGCTGGATCAGAGGTCTGGCTAGCACATTCTGACCCCTTGGAAGTGCTATGAGATGAGGAGGCCTCATCTATGAGCTGAAATCTCCCTATGGCCTAGACTGTGTTGGTTCTTGCTCCTCCTGAATATAAGCTAATTTTCCCTCCGAAGCTTCCCTAGATGGGACATTGGAACAAGACTCGGAGAGGTCAGCACCTCTCCGTCTACCTGTTGTAGCCTTCTTCCTAATGGTTTTCGTCTGGCCAAGGGGCAAGTTACCTCTACCTTGACCCCTAGGAGATTAACCTTTTCCTTTGTAGTTTCATCACCGCGGTGCGATCGAACCATTACCTGTATCAAAGCAAAGAAAATTGTTAGTTGAAGCTCATCATTCAACATATGCAAGACTTATGTAGGCAAGGGAGAACATTGTGGAAACAGTGACATTACGAAACAAACTACAGGCTACTAGAACTGAGATCTCCAGTCCACAAATCCTTTATAGGCAGCCGCTGACAGGAAATGCGGACCGCACAATTACTGGTGCCGCCACACATTTATCAAAAAATATCAAAGGCCCATAAGCCCCTCTCTGACGATAGTGCAGAGGCAGTTTTGGGGACGCATAATACATCTGCGGCCCGCACATTTTTGAGTGCGACCCCTTTATGATTTATGCGGTCTGCATAATTAAAGTGTAGTCGCAGATGCACTTGCTTCACCAGGTTGCCCGAAACACCTAAACTACGGAAGAAACAAATTCAAGTGCGGTCGTAGATTTTAAAAACTATGCACACACATTCTTTTTCAACATAGATTTTGCAATTACTTATAGAAAAAGACATGGAAACATGGTATAAACATGAAATCTCATTAACCCAACCCGTTATAGATTGTATTATTAACTACCCAATTCAGATCTACCCCACATGGGCACATGGATGAACTCTAATAAACGAAGGCCTAAAAAGAAATTAAAATTTTAAAAATTAATCTAACACAAAAAAATAACATGAAATGAACCATACCAGATAGAGTGAGTGCACAGGGTGTATAAGCACAGGTGGGTGTGTGGGGGGACAGTGAAAATCTCTCAAAAATCTTGCAGAGTAACAACGATATTGAGGAAAGAGAAAAGTGTAAAATGAACTTAAGATTTCTATTTATACTAAGAATCTTAAGAGGTAAAAGGGGTCAAGTGCGGTCGCATATTTCCATGTGCGGTCCGCACTCTATCACATGGGTCAGCATTCTTTGATCTTAATGTGTGGTCCGCACATTTTTGGGTGCGGCTGCAGATTTCCTATTGTGGTCGCATATCAGCCCCGCGCTGACAGGCTCAAACTTCAAAGAGTTGACATTTTTACACTTTTGCAAGATCATAATTGTGCGGTCCACATGTGAAATGTGCGACCACAAATGTCCTCCTGTTGTGGTACATAGAATTGTGCGGTTCGCAGATCCTTGAACACTTGGCCATTTTTTAGTTCACCCTTCTTGCAAGTCACACTCAACCCTGTAGCACACTTCAAATCATGTGAGATCACAAATAACATCTAACTACAAAAGAAAATGAAAAGAACATGTGTTGCCTCACAATAAGCGCCTAATTTAACGTCGCAACAAGATGCAATGTCAAAGCTCCCTCAAATGAAGTAAATGATCGACACCTTGTGGCTATCTCCAACCATGCCCAAGTAGTGCTTCACCCGGTGACCATTGACTCAGAATACGTTATCTCTCTTGTTCTTCAAGTCTAATGCGCCAAAAGGTGTCACACCAACAATTTCAAATGGACCACTCCACTTGGATTTTAGCTTCCCAGGAAACATTCTAAACCTTGAGTTAACCAACAATACTAGATCGCCCACCTTGAACTCTTTGTTCCAAACGTATTTGTCATGAAGATATTTCATCTTTTCTTTGTAAAAGGATGAACTCGCATATGCATGGTAACGAAACTCATCCAATTCATTCAAATGTGCGCCTCTCAAGTTAGCGGCTATATCCCAATCAAGATTAAACTTCTTTAGAGCCTATATTGCCTTGTACTCTAGTTCCACCGGAAAAGGACAAGCTTCGTCGAACACCACTTTAAACACAATGAATTTCTTTCCAAGAAATGGAGTAAATTGATTGGCAACCGGTATGGAGACATCTCGATAAGTGTTTTGTAATACGTCCGATAAGCCCATAACGCACCATCAAGCTTCTTGGACCAATCCGTCAAATTAGCATTCACCGTTTTAGACAACATACTATTTATCTACCGGTTAGAGGCTTCCACTTGCCCATTATCTTGTGGGTGAAGGGAATCATGACCTTGTGAGTAACACCATACTTTCTAATTAAGGTGTCAAAAGCTTTGTTGCAAAAGTCTGACCCCCCATTGCTTATGATTGCACGTGAAGTACCAAATTTTAGGAAACTATTATTCTTCAAGAAAGCCACTACACTTCCCGCCTCAGTTTTGGGTAAATCGACAGCCTCAACCCATTTGGACACACAATCCACCACGACCAAGATGTAGGTATTTCCACAAAGCTCACAAAAGGGCCCATGTAGTCGATTCCCCAAACATCGAAAATATCAATCTTAAAAATAGTTGTGACAGGCATTTCAATTTTCCTTGAGATTCCACCGGCCCGTTGACATTCATCATATCTTTTCACCAACTCACTAGTATCATTGTAAAGAGCAGCCCAATAGAAACCACAATTAAGCACTTTGTCCTACGTTCTTGCTCTGCAATGATGACCACCATATGGCGAAGAGTGACAAGCCACAAGAATATCACCTTGCTCGTCTTCCTATACACACCTTCTAAGTATCCTGTCTGTACAAATCCAAAAAAGGTATGGTTTATCTTAATAATAATCTTGACAATCTCTTTTGAGAATCTTCCTTTGGCTTGAAGAGAACTAATCCGAAATGATTCCAAGCACAAGAAAATTTGCCAAGTCCGCTAACCATGGCACATCTTTCATTGAAATTGCCAAAAGTTTCTCTTCGGGGAAGGAGTCATTTATTTCAAGTCCATCATGTGGCCTCCCTTCCTCCTCCAAATGAGACAAGTGGTCCGCCACTTCATTGTCACTACCTTTCCTATCTTGGGCGAAACTTCTCAATTTCAAATACAATATTGATATAGTTGACTTTGGCACTATTCATGGTCTTACTAGCATAGTAGACGAAATGGAAAATCTTGTTGATACGTTGTCCCAATTCTGCCCTCACTGCTACGTTTCACACATGAGTTCAAAAGGTACACTCCAATTTGGAGCGGTGATGATGGGAGTAGTTATAAACACGATCTTTAACAATTCAAAAGCTCTCACGCAATCATCATTGAAATTGAACTTGACATCTTTGTCAAGTAGCTTGCACAATGGGTTCACCACTTTAGAGAAATTATTGATAAAACGCCAGTAAAAGCCTGCATGGCCTAGGATACTCCGCACACCCTTCACTTCCATTCCTTGAGATTTTATGGCCAAGGAGAATACCTTCCTCAACCATGAGGAAGACAACCATGAGTACAAAGTTGGTTTCATCACATCTAGCGAACACTTTGTCCAAATTTGCAAGACAATCATCAAAAGAATTACCAACCACCGAGAAGTCATCCATGAAAACATCAAGGTAGTCCTCCACCATGTCCGTGAAAATAGCCATAATACACCGTTGAAAAGTCATCAGTGCATTGCACAAACCAAATGGCATCCTCATGAAAGCAAAAGTACCATAGGGACATGTAAATGTTGTTTACTTTTGATCTTCCAAAGCAATGACAATTTGGTTGTAGCCCGAGTACCCATCAAGAAAGCAGTATAAAGCACGACCAGCCAATCTGTCGAGCATTTGATCTAAGAAAGGAAGAGGAAGGTTATCCTTCCTTGTTACTTTAATCATCTTGTGATTATACATACACACCTTCCATCCAGTCATCGTTCTTCTAGGCATCAATTCATGCTTATCATTGGTGACTACCGTCATGCCCCCTTCTTTAGGACACATCGAACTGGAGAGGTCCATGAACTATCAGAGATAGGGTACAAAACCCCGGCATCCAACTACTTGACAATCTCCTTCTTGACAACTTTTTTCATAGCCTCATTGAGTCTTCCTTGATGTACAATGGATGGTTTAGTACCATCCTCCAACTTGATCTTATGCATGCAAAAGGTGGGGCTTATACCCCAAATATCCGCTAAGATCCATCCAATAGATTTCTTCCTCTTTTGTAACAATGCCAATGTGGAATCTACCTGCATGTTAGTCAAACAAGAGGAAAGAATAACCGGTAAAGTAGAACAACGGCCAAGAAATTCATAACAAAGGTGTGGAGGCAATGGCTTCAACTCCAATGTAGGTGGATCTTGAATAGAAAGCTTTGTAGGAAGAGTCTTCCTATTTTCAAAATCCAAAGATAATTTCCGGGGTGCATAGTTGTACGGCACTATTCCCTTTAAAGAGTTCACATATTCCATGAAACCATCCATCTCGTTATCATCAACGTTGAGCAAGACGTCCTCCAACATATCACCAGCATTGATAGTATCACTCGTGTCATCAACAGTAATATCAAACACCAAATCCACAAGAAAACACACTCATTGCTATTTGGTTGCCGCATGCACATACACACATGGAATACCACTTTTTCATCACCAACCCGAAAAGTGAGTTCTCCAGCTTCAACAGCACAAAGAGCCTTACCCATAGCAAGGAAAGGTTTCCAAGAACATAATCACCTTTACAATCTTGAATGACAAAGTCCGCCAGAAGAATTAATTTATCAACCCGGACCAAAACATCTTCAATCACACCCAAAGGCCTTTTCATGCTACAACCGGCCAATTGCAATCTCATAGAAATGGGTATTAGTTGACCAATCCACAAAGTCTTGTAAATTGAATAGGGCATCAAATTTGTACTTGCCCCATGATCACAAAGAGCTTTACCAACCTCAACAATTCCAATTGTACAAGGAATCGTGAAAGCACCGGGATCCTCCAACTTAGGAGCCATTGAATGAACAATCCCTCTCACATGATGAGTGACTTTGATAGTCATAAAATTCATTGACCGCTTCTTTGTCACAAGATCATTCATAAACTTTGCACAACTGTGCATTTGGTCCAAACCTTCTACCGATGACACATTAATTGAAAGACTCTTCATCATTTGAATGAACTTCTTGAATCGATTCTCACCATTTTACTTGGCAAGCCTTTGATGGTATGAAGGTGGAGAATTAGGAAATGTTGCCCTTCACTTTTGCACTACTAGCTCCGATATGTCATTGATGTGTTCCCTAGACGGGTTGACCTCTTCTTGAGTCTCTTCCACACTATCATATATATCAAACCGAATTTCCTGATTAGGTTGAGCAACATTGTTTGGGATCTATTCTTCTTGCATTACATTATCATCATCAGCAAGTCACCTTCTACTTGAGGTGGGTGCATTCCCACCTCATCCACATCTTGTGATAACAATCATAGCATGCCCCATATTGTTACCACCCTTTGGGTTTGCCATCGTGTCACTTGTTAATGAACCTTTAGGACAAAAATTTAGAGCTTGAGAGACTTTCCCCATTGAAATTCTAGATTGCGGATTGATGTGTTGTGTGAGGCAATTTTGGCATCCGAGTGGGCATTCTTTTGATGGTTTGCTCAGTTGTTGATACATTGGGGGCCTTTGTAAATTCGACCCCCCGATGGCCTTGATCGTTACCCCAACCACGTTGGTTGTTGCCTCCCCAATTTCCTTAGTTGTTTCCACTACAGTTTCCTTGATTGTTGTTGTTATGCTAATTCCCTTGATTGTTAGAACACCAATTTCCATGATTATTTTGTTGTCTCCATTGTTGTTGGTTTGGGCCTTGGAAGTTGTTTCTTTTCCTTTGAAAACTGTTGACATATTGCACTTCCTCCTCTTGCTCATTATAAGAATCATCTTGAACAAAACCTCTATGTCCTTGCATATAGTTCTCCACCCGGGTTTTCATTTGTGGACCGTTAGTCCTCTTCTTGTTCACCATAACATTCACTCTATCCATAGCATGAACTTTCATAGGGGCTTGCACTTCATTTAGTTGAGCCTTTGCTAGTTGAGTCATGGTAGTGGTCAATTCGTCAATGGCTTGCCCATGGTCTTGCAATTATCTGTGGAGGTGGATCATATTCGGATCACCTTGTCGGACATTGGCACAGGATTGCCAAGCCGATGACGTCTTCGCCATCTTATCTAGAATGTCACACGCCTCCACATAAGGCCGAGTCATAATGTTCCCGGTGGCTAGTTGATTCACTACACATTGATTAGTTATGTTAATCCCATGATAAAAGGTTTGTTGCAACATGTTTTCCGTCATATAATTGCTGGTACATTCCTTAACTATTGTTCCATAGCGCTCCTAAATTTCGTGTAGTAGTTAATTCGACTCTTATTTGAATACCAAGATCTCATCTAGAACTGTAGCCATGTGCCCCGGAGAGAAACACTTAGCAATGAACTTGGCCGCCAATTCATCGCAAGTGTGAATTGAATGGTTCAACAAACGTTCCAACCAATCTAAAGATTTCCCCCGTAGAGAGAAGGAAAAAA
>AWOL01S0023875.1:0-11071 GCA_000715115.1 Nicotiana otophora
GGGCAGGCACTATGACAGAGGGATATATTTTCACAGGTTTTCTCCTGTGTTTAAGCAAACAAATTGGACGATCATTTTGATGATCTCTTTGGGGGATGGGAAATGAGAGGAGAGAGAGAGAAATTTCACTGGCTTTCTCCTGCAATTAAGTATTTCTACTCCTTCACATCTGGATTTTGTTTTGTCGGCTATCTAGTGTCAATCTTATTAAGTATTTCCCCCTCCATTGTTAACTCTTTGTTAATCCATGCTTTCTTAGGTATGACTACATGTGATTATGTGCATTACACTAATAATTTTGTAAGAATACATGTGTAGCTCTAATGTTGGCTTAGATTAACACACACCCACACTTGTATGTTAAGTACTAAATTCGCGCTGAATAGAGTAGTTGGTTTGATTAGCAAGCAAATGATGAGGAGAAAATTTGAATAGATTATGGACTAATAATTGGAAAAGATGCTGCATCTCATTATCATAATGTGCAGTTGTATCAGTTTATTTGAGTTTAATTTTTGGAGAAAGGGAGTTACGATTTAAGGATCAGGGTTAACAAAAATCCAAAAAGTAGGTCAAGACATTTTGGATGGCGAGAGTGATATATTAGTTTTTTGGAATGCTTATACCGAGTGATCTTGCAAGTGTGCTCTGCAGAGTTGCCTATCATTCCTTTCCTTTTTTTTTATTTTTTTGTTAATTGAGGTGCAATGGTGTCTTTTGTAATTTGATAGGTTGTAACTAATTCCGGGCGTGCAAGTTCGCTAGCTGCTACAGATGCTGCTACCCCAACATTAAGGCGTATAGAGAGAGCTGCTATCGCTGCTGCTACTCCAATCACATATCATGCAAGGTAAATTGGTGTTTGCTCCAACCCAATTAAATTTGAGGATCATGGTTTACTTCTTTTTTCCTTTACTAGTTTCTGACCTCCTTTGTCTTTGAGTTCAGGGAACTTCTACTCCTCATCCATGAACACCTACAAGCTTCTGGTTTGACAGATACTGCAACTATGCTTCTACAGGAGGCTCAGCTGACACCTTTGCCATCTTTAGCTGCTCCGTCATCTCTGGCACATCAAACATCTGGGCAGGAGACGTCGTCAGTTCAAATTCAGTGGCCTTCTGGTCGTGCACCTAGGGGCTTCATATCAGTTAAACCGAAACTTGCATCACTCGATGAGGATAGCGAACAAAAATCTGAGTCGATTCTCTGTTCTTCAAAAAGGAAACCGTTGGCCTTTTCATCTGCACGTAATCAGTCCTCAAAAACTCTTCCTGGTGAAACCTCTCCAATGACATCAGGTTGCAGGTTCGGTGCGAGAAAGTGTGTCACACCTACAGCCACAGCAGAAACTCCATCTCTATCTTCAATAAAATCTGGTGGAGATCCAGACATCATGTTTAAAACTCCCATTGTATTGCCAATGAAACGTAAGTTAACTGATCAGAAGGAAGGTGCATCAGTACCATTAGGTAAGCGACTCAATACTGGTGAACATGCAATCAGGTCTCCAGTCTGTGTTACTCCAAATGCGGTCCGTAGAAGCGGTCTACAATCGGATCCTAATGTGCCTTCAGCACCAAATTCTACTGTGAGAGAGATCCATAATCGACCTGGTTCAAGTACTTTTCCAACTGAAGGTGATGATAGCCTGTGCAGCAATGGTATGCTGACTCCAATGGTGTCGTCTTCTCAACACGGTCTTCTAAGTGATATACAACCCTTGAATGCAGAGCGTTTGACCTTGGACTCTGTGGTTGTTCAGTACTTGAAGCACCAGCATCGCCAATGTCCTGCTCCTATCACAACGTTACCTCCCCTTTCGCTCTTGCACCCTCATGTCTGTCCTGAACCAAAACGAAGCCTTGATGCACCGTCAAATGTGACATCCCGGCTTAGTACTCGTGAATATAGAAGTTTGAATGGTGGGACACATGGAAGGCGTAAGGATCGACAATTTGTCTACAGTAGATTTAGACCTTGGCGAACTTGTCGGGATGATGCTGGTGTCTTATTGACATGTGTCTCTTTTATGGGAGATTCTTCGCAAATTGCTGCTGGCACCCATTCGGGGGAGCTGAAAATTTTTGACTCTAACAGCAACAGTATCTTGGAAAGCTTCTCCAGCCACCAGGCACCTTTGACACTTCTACAGTCATACCTTTCTGGTGAGACTCAGATGCTCCTGTCTTCAAGTGCTCATGATGTGCGGTTATGGGATGCAACTTCTGTTTCAGCTGGGCCTAGGCATTCATTTGAAGGTTGTAAAGCTGCACGATTTAGCAATTCCGGCACAACATTTGCTGCATTATCTGCAGAACCATCCCGGCGTGAGATTCTTCTATATGACGTTCAGACCTGCCAAGTGGACTTGAAACTTACAGACACATCCAGTATCCCTTCGGGTCGTGGACATATGTATTCTTTAGTGCATTTTAGCCCATCAGACAATATGCTTCTCTGGAACGGGGTTTTATGGGATCGTCGTGGTTCTGGCCCAATACATCGTTTTGATCAATTTACTGACTATGGCGGCGGGGGCTTTCATCCTGCTGGCAATGAGGTAAAGATATTTCACTTATTTTCCTTTGGGTGGATAATATTGTAAGCCTGATGGTAAATCTTTTAAACAGTAGTTCATTGTCACCTTTGTGGATCTTTAGTTTTAACTTTGCTGAAACTCTCATCTCTGTATAGGTCATAATAAACTCTGAGGTATGGGATTTGCGGAACTTCAGGCTTCTGCGAAGTGTACCTTCTTTGGACCAGACAGTAATAACATTTAATGCGAGTGGTGATGTGATATATGCCATCTTGAGGAGAAATCTTGAGGATGTCATGTCCGCTTTCCAGACACGTCGTGTTAAACACCCACTCTTTGCTGCTTTCCGTACGGTAGATGCTGTTAACTACTCCGACATTGCAACCATTCCAGTAGACCGTTGTGTCCTTGACTTCGCGACGGAGCCAACTGATTCTTTTGTTGGGCTAGTCACCATGGATGATCAGGATGAGATGTATTCTTCTGCTAGGGTGTATGAAATTGGTCGGAGGCGGCCAACAGATGATGATTCAGACCCTGATGATGCTGAAAGCGAAGAGGAGGAAGAAGATGATGATGACATTGACGAGGAAGCAATCCTTGGAACGGATCTTGATGGGGATGGTGAAAGCGATGCTGATGATATGAGCAATGATGATGATAGCGTGAGCGAGCTTGATGACGAAGAGGATGAAGACGGAGACTTCATTGTAGATGGTGTAGACTTTGGTGGCGGAGCTGGTATATTGGAGATTGTAACGGACGGTGAAGATGATGATGACAGTGAGCTTATTGAATCCTTTAGTAGTGGGGATGATGATGATGATGATCTCTTGTAGTTGATTTAGGTTGCTGGAAAATAGATGTAATCAATGGATACATTATCATATAATTTGCTTGGCAATGTAACATTTTTCATGTATTTTAGGAAGGTCAAAGTTAATATTTTTTTCCGCCAGTTTCGAGTTCTCTTCCTGTTTTATCCATGGCGAGGCTTCTGTGCATATACGAGTCAGAAATGAAAGAGTTTATGCTTTTTGGTCCACTTCATGTTTGGAGATTTGTTTTGGTGTCAAGTGATCAAAAGATACAGAAATCTCTTTGTTTACCGGTTTACGCTTATATTTTGGATTTAAGACAATGGCACATATATACAGCTCTAAAGAACAATTGACACTCATTTAGACAATAATTGGCATTAGTATCCGCAGCCCAAAAAAATTGGTAATGAATAACTCCTACATATAATTTTGCCCCTCTTTCTTTACATTTTTCTTAACCCGTCTTAGACATCTTTTTCATTAACCCCTTGGTAGCCCATTAAACTTTTTAGGTAGTCTTTTATAGCTAGAAAAACTAGCAGGTCGCTGAAAAGTTCCATTTTTGACTCATTTTTCATACACGGTATACGAGAAAAATATACATGGAAGATGTACTTTTTAGCCGGAGAAAATGAAACGCCGGCGGAAAGTTCCATCTTCGACACCTTTTTCGACTATATATATCACGTTGTATATACTTGTTATCACTGTATATCACACATCCAACAATGTGTATGACGATGTATCTGTCAAGGTATGTGAGGATATACAACGGGATACACACACATGTATACATGATATACACCACTTCAAACATCCATTTTCACACATCATCCACCATATCACCACCACTAAAACATCGTAACACCAATTATTCCATCGTAACAATATAAATACCATTTCAATTGTGATGGCAATGGGGCGGTGCGGGTTTGAGCTTATGTGGAGCGGGGCGGGGTGGGGATGGATAAATGCGGGGAGGGGCGGGTTAAAAATGTTTTTAAAAAATTTAATGCGATTGCGAGGCGGTTGCAGGTTAGATATGTTTCAGCGTTGCTCCTTCCTGCCAATTTATATCACTCAGCACCTAGCCTGCCATCTCCGACGATGTGATAAAGCTCACAGACTTGTTCCATCCCTTATACTCTATGAAGCGGACCATTTTTTTTTTAATTTTCTCACTTCTTTTCTCTCTTTTAATTATCTCATTTAACCAAAAATGAAACGATTAAATTATCTTCAAATCTCATAGATCTGGGTGTTTGTACTTCTCATTTCTGTTCTAATTTCTTTTTCTTCTTTCGACTTTTCATTAAACTCTATACGATGCACTAATAGAAGAAAAATGAGGAAAGTAAACGTTCTTGCAATCTTTCATTGAACATAAAATTTAATTAATTAATTTATTTATTGAGGTATTATATTATTAATAATAAAAGAAAATTTAAAATTATTCAGTTGAAAAGTTAGTTTGAGAAATCAAACATACATATACACGTTCAATATTTAAATAGTTAAGTATTATATACTCTCTCATCGACGCATTAAAGGTCACTAAATGATCAGATTGATAATTTATTCGGTAAAATTGATATTACATGCATTTAAAAAATTCATATTTAGTCTTATCCATTATAAGTTAACTTATGTTTAGTCCTTTTTATTTTACACCTTTTAAACTAGTCAATACTGGTATGTGAGTTGAAAAAAAAAAAAGAAACGGATGCTCCGATGGAGATCTTTCGTTAATTATCTCTATAGTTTAACCAAGATTCTTCTTCCGTTGGCTCAACTTATTTGTGTGAGCGTAGTGGTATTTTTGGTGTCACTTGTCCTTCTCCGCTAAAGACAAGGTGAGTTGCTCTGATGGTAAGCACCCTCCACTTCCAACCAAGAGGTTGTGAGTTCGAGTCACCCCAAGAGCAAGGTGGGGAGTTCTTGGAGGGAAGGATGCCGAGGGTCATTTGGAAGCCCTACAAATTTTAAAAGTCTTCTTTTATTTCTTAATAGAAGATTGGGAAGCAAGCAGCAAAAATTTAGGTTAGAACTTAGAACCGTGTGGGTTATTTGCTGCCAAACATTTTATAAAGAATCGTAACAGCCGTATACATTATTTATTTTTCATATTTGGTATACATAAGTTGTATTATATAATACATAGTTTATAGGTTAAATACCTTGATAGTCCCTTAAGGCAAATTTTGTAAGATAGACATATAAATTTACGAAATGACACTTGATCTAGTCTCCAGTTCGTCTTTTAAACACAAATGTATGACGTGGCAAACCACGTGTTTCAAATCATTGTGAGTATTTTCTTTAACCTTTATTTTTCATTTTAACATCTGAAAAATCTCTTCCGGCAAAAAGGGCTATGAATTCCTCTCCCCTGTATAAATTTAAACCGAAACCAATACTACCATTTATTCAGATCAATAGATACTCGAAAAGGAATTCACCTAGACTTGATTTTGTTTACCACGCTATCGTGATCACGGTAGCTAAATTCATTTCCTAAAATGCCTTCTCCTACAGATGTACTCTTGCTCATGTCAATACTAGTGCAAAAGTGAACAAGATTCAAACTTTGATTGACCAAAAACATAAAAGAATGAGAACATACTCCCGAAGAAAATATACTATAACACACTCCAAATACTACAAACGATTAACATAGTTTGTATTGCAAACCGAGAGCAAAATTACAATAGAACTTAGGAAGAACCAGAAATGCATAAGAAGAATAAGAAGAGGATGGGAAACAGACTATGACAGAGGAAATTGTATTGGTAAAAATAAATATTACACGTGTAATTAAATGTGTGGATGATATGGCAAGGCACGTGGATCACAAAAACAAAAACGACAGCTGGAGAGATGCATTAAAAGAGACACGAGTCATAACAGATACGAGCAAATCACCCACGAGATGAAAGGATATGGTCGCTCGAGTCTAAGTAGTTAAATGAAGAGGCACCGGCGGAATGAATCAAGACAGTAAAGAGGGAAGATTCATGAATCATCAATTAATGAGCGTGAATGATCACAAACATTACGGAATCTTCATGAACAGTTACGATTACTAATTATAACGGCTCATTAATATCATTAATGCTAATAATGATTCGATCATAAAAGGGAAAAGACGTTGTATCTATAGACTCCTATATAAGGGAAATAAATGTCACATGTACAGACACATTCTGATTATTATTGGAATATAATTACTTTCTTGTGCTTTCTAATGATTATTTTGTCATCTCTTATTCTAATTTCCTTTCTTATTTCTGAGAGAATATTGAATTTCTTGATTATTAGTAACCCGAGTACTTCTAAAAATAGGCTTTGACTGAGAATCTAATTCTTTGGTTAACAAATTGGTTCCGTTGCCGGGACTCTGATAATCTTCTCTTACTTTCCAAATCACTCTCTCTCAACTGAATCATGTCGAATGTCAATGACAACAACCAGCAGGTGGAAGGAACTCCAGTTCCGTCACCTCAAGGAACCCCACGCAATTCAAGAGAAGCATTACTAGAAAGATCCACTACTCATAACAATGAGCAACATGGAAATGAACAAACTGTCGAGCAGGATGCCGTGAAGCAGTTAATTGCTGAGTATGTGAATGATGCTCTCCAGGCTTTCGTGAGGGGACTACCAGCTGTGCCACCCACACCTTCACAAATAATACTGCAACTGTGAAAATTCCACGATCAGGGTTGGTTAATTCTGGAAGCGGAGGAACTCCCAATGAATCACGTGATGGGAGACCAGGGACGCCTAATAATTTGGATTTACAAACTTTAATACTAACCTTGCAAAAACAGGTGAAAGAACAAAACGACCGTATTGAGCAAATACCCGGCGTACCACCTGTGATCAAAGGAGTTGATTTCGACAAATATTCACAACAACGATGGAAACCAAGCACAACTCTATTACCAATTCCCCAAAAATTCAAAATGCCTGACATCCCGAAATACGATGGAATGACCGATCCACGTGACCACGTTACTGCATTCACCACAGGAGTAAAAGGCAATGATTTAACCAAGCAGGAGATTGAATTTATGCTGGTCAAAAAGTTTGGGGAAACACTTACTAGAGGAGCGTTAACATGGTACTCTCTTTTACCTGAAAATTTTATTGACTCTTTTGTTGAGCTTGCAGATCTATTTATAAAAGCACACTCGGGTGCACAAAAAGTTAAAAAGAGAATGAAGGATATATTCAGAGTAAAGCAAGGAGATACATAATTACTTCGAGAATTCGTAGACAGATTCCAACGTGAAAGAATATTGCTACCAAGAGTACCTGACAATTGGGCAGCCATGGCATTTGCAAGCTATTTAAACAAGAAAAGTTCAGAAGCTACGAGGAGGCTTAAAAAGAGCCTACGAGAATTCCCTGCCACGACATGGAATGATATCTATAATAGGTATAATACCAAATTACAGATCAAAGAAGATATCGTAGCTCAGTCAAGGGTTGAAGAAAAAATAGGTTTGAGGCGGTCAGAATCTGAGAAGAGGTCCGGTAAGAATAGGTACGAGCCTTATATGGGACCTTCGGGGCGAGAAGCTCGTTCCAAATTCGAAAACATGCGGGCTGATCACAGGTTCGCAAATAGAGATTCAGGTTCGTCATTGTCGAGATTCAGAAAAGATCGAGGTAGACGTAACAGAGATGCTAATACAAACATAAGAATTGGGGACTACAATTTTAACGTGAGTACCTCCGAGTTGGTCTCTGTTTTAAGAAGCATGGGGGATAAGGTACGATGGCCTAAAGAGATGAGATCAAATCCAAATAGAAGAAACCCAGACTTTTGGTGCGAGTTCCATAATAACCACGACCATAGAACATCAGACTGCAGATTATTACAAGGTGAGGTGGAACATTTATTGAAGCAGGGCTATCTGACGAAATTGTTCAGCGAGAAAGGCAAACAAGCTTATATGAAAAATAGGCAAGAGCCCCCCAAACCTCTGTCTCCATAGAGAACAGTAAATGTGATAAACGGTGGAGAAGAAGTCAACGACGTAACCTATACAACTGCGAGAAAAACAACAAAGTTCACGATAACTCACGGGAAGCGAACTCGCCAAACTCTGGAAGACGGCAACATAACCTTTGATGATGCAGATGCCGATGGATTAATGATTCCTCACAATGATGCACTAGTAATATCTTTACTTATACATGATACTAACGTAAAATGAGTTTTGATTGACCCAGGTAGCTCCGTGAACATCATTCTATTACGAGTGGTGAACGAAATGTTGATGGGCGACCGTGTAGTTCCAAAAGCACGTTCCTTATCTGGGTTTGATAACTCAACCATTGTTACAAAGGACGAGATTGAACTAAGAACATACGCAGAAGAGGTCATCAAAGAAATAAAATTTCAAGTGATAGATATGGATATGGCCTATAATGTGATTCTTGGGATGCTGTGGATTCATGATATGGATGTTGTGCCATCCACATTACATCAGGTTATCAAATTCCCTTCAAAATGGGGAATTCAACAAATTTGAGGAGATCAACAAACTTCAAGGAGCATCAATTCGGTGATACAGCCAAGTCAAAAAGATACGAATACAAGTCAAAAAGATACGAGTGCAAGTCAAAAAGATATGAGTGCAAGTCAAAAAGATGCGGGTGTAAGTGAGAAAAATATGATAAATCAAATTTCAACAGAAATTGTATCAAAACAAACAGACGTGGACTCCAAACCAGATGTAATTCAAGAGCCAGAGGAGAACAAAAATATTAAAACAACGATTGAGGAGATTGAAGCTGTTCCACTATTCGAACAATGGCCATATCGAAGAATTCATATTGGAGCAAGGATAAATCCAGATACGAGAGGTAAGTTAATTGAATATTTAAAAGCTAACACAGATTGTTTTGCATGGTCCCATTCAGATATGATAGGTATACCTCCGGAGGTGATGACTCATAAATTAAATGAAGATCCATCATTCATACGTGTCAAACAAAAGAAGAGGAAGAAAGGATCATTCAAAAATCAAGTGATCGATGAAGAGGTATAGAAACTCTTAAAGATCGATTCAATACGCGATGTAAAATATCCTAATTGGTTAGCTAATACTGTGGTAGTTCCGAAAAAGAACGGTAAATTGAGAGTTTATGTAGATTATACTGACTTAAATAAAGCGTGCCCGAAAGATTCATTCCCTTTACCGCATATAGATCAATTGATTGACGCTACCGCATGCCATGCATTATTAAGCTTTCTAGATGCGTATTCTGGTTATAATCAAATAAAAATGGACCCCTTAGACGAAGAAAAAACTTCATTTATTACAAACAGGGGGACTTATTGTTACAAAGTCATGCCTTTTGGCTTGAAAAATGCTGGAGCCACGTATCAGAGGTTGGTGACCAAGATGTTTCAAGAACACCTAGGGAAGACGATGGAAGTGTACATTGATGATATGTTGGTTAAATCTACACAAGTGGAAGATCATTTTCAACATCTTTCAACTACCTTCGAGATCCTCCACAGATATAATATGAAACTGAACCCATAAAAGTGCACTTTTGGCGTAGCTTCAAGTAAGTTTCTGGGCTTTCTCGTGTCTAATAGAGGAATTGAAGTAAATCCTGCACAGATTAAAGCTATTGAAGAAATACCTGATATACTTATAAGCAAAAAAGAGGTACAAAGATTGACAGGTAGGATTGCAGCTTTGGGAAGATTCATTTCAAGATGTTCAGAGAAAAGCATTAAATTCTTTTCAGTGTTGAGGAAGCAAAATCAGTTTGAATGGACTGAGGAATGCCGACAAGCCCTCAAAGATTTGAAGGCATACTTAACAAATCCTCCCCTATTGTCTAAACCAAAGGATGAAGAAAGACTATTTGTATATCTTGTAGTTGCAGAAGTAGCTGTAAGTGCATTTTTAGTAAGGTAGGACAAAGGAAAACAATCTCCTATTTATTATGTTAGTAAATCTTTATTAGATGCTGAAATTAGATATCCTCATCTAGAGAAACTAGCTTTAGCATTAGTCATGGCAGCTATGTAATTGAGACCATATTTTCAATGCCATCCTATCTCCGTAGTAACTGCATATCCATTAAGGAATATTTTGCATAAACAAGAATTGTCAGGCAGACTAGCCAAGTGGGCAATAGAACTAAGTGAATATGACATTATTTATCAACCTAGAACAACAATAAAGTCTCAAGTTTTAGCAGCTTTCGTCGCAGATTTTAATACAAAAATAATTCCTGAAGTAGAAAAGGAATTACAAATTTTTACTGGAGCTAATCAAGGTATATGGACATTATTTATTGACGGCTCTTTAAATGTCAAATGAGCCGGTTTAGGTATTGTCTTAATCCCACCCTCAGGTGAAAGTATAAGACAAGCAATTAAATGTTACCCTATTACTAATAATGAAACAGAGTATGAGGCTGTAATTACAGGTTTGGAACTAGCACGAGAACTCTCCATAGAGCAAATCATGATTAAAAGTGACTCTCAACTAATAGTCAATCAGATGCAGGGGACTTACACTGCTAGAGAGCCACGAATGCAACAATACTTGGAAAAGGCACGAGAACTGGTTAGGCAATTCCAATCATGGAAGATCGTGCAAATACCCAGGGAAGAAAATGCAGAAGCAGACGCGTTGGCTAACCTTGCTTCAGTTGCAGAAGTAACGAGTGA
>AWOL01S0023875.1:11716-33595 GCA_000715115.1 Nicotiana otophora
AATTGAGACCATATTTTCAATGCCATCCTATCTCCGTAGTAACTGCATATCCATTAAGGAATATTTTGCATAAACAAGAATTGTCAGGCAGACTAGCCAAGTGGGCAATAGAACTAAGTGAATATGACATTATTTATCAACCTAGAACAACAATAAAGTCTCAAGTTTTAGCAGCTTTCGTCGCAGATTTTAATACAAAAATAATTCCTGAAGTAGAAAAGGAATTACAAATTTTTACTGGAGCTAATCAAGGTATATGGACATTATTTATTGACGGCTCTTTAAATGTCAAATGAGCCGGTTTAGGTATTGTCTTAATCCCACCCTCAGGTGAAAGTATAAGACAAGCAATTAAATGTTACCCTATTACTAATAATGAAACAGAGTATGAGGCTGTAATTACAGGTTTGGAACTAGCACGAGAACTCTCCATAGAGCAAATCATGATTAAAAGTGACTCTCAACTAATAGTCAATCAGATGCAGGGGACTTACACTGCTAGAGAGCCACGAATGCAACAATACTTGGAAAAGGCACGAGAACTGGTTAGGCAATTCCAATCATGGAAGATCGTGCAAATACCCAGGGAAGAAAACGCAGAAGCAGACGCNTACAGAAGCAGACGCGTTGGCTAACCTTGCTTCGGTTGCAGAAGTAACGAGTGAAGAAAATGCTATTGTAATACATTTATTTCATTCAACACTTGACCACGATAAACATGAGGTAAGCTTTGATAATTTAACCTGGGATTGGAGAAACGAGATTGTTAATTTTTTGCAGTACGGGATCGTACCTGAAGGCAAGAAAGAATCTCAAGTGCTTCAACGAAAAGCTGCTCGTTACTGCCTAATTCGAGATAATTTATATAAGAAAATATTTGGCGGTCCTTTAGCAAGGTGCCTTGGACCCAATCAAACAGAGTACGTGATGAGGGAAGTATATGAAGGACATTGCGGAAATCACGCAGGTGAAAGATCTTTAGTTAAAACACTAATCAGGGCAGGATACTACTGGCCTAAAATGGAAGAAGATGCAGAAAACGTTGTAGCCAAATGTGATAAATGTCAACAATATGCCAACAATATGCATCGACCTGTAGAGTTATTACATACAGTTATTTCTCCGTGGCCATTTATGAAATGGGGAATGGATATAGTAGGGCCTTTACCACAAGCTAAAGGAAAGGTATGATTCTTATTAGTGTTAACATATGACGTTTCAAAATGGGTAGAGGCAGGAGCTTTCAAACAGGTATGAGAAAAGGAAGTGAAAGACTTCATTTGGCGAAACATTATATGCCGGTTTGGAGTTCCAAAAGAAATTGTATGTGATAATGGCCCACAATTTATAGGCTCGAAAATCACAGAGTTCTTTCAAAGTTGGCAAATTAAATGAATAACCTCTTCACCTTACCATCCTGTGGCAAATGGACAAGCTGAGTCAACAAATAAGATTATCATCAATAATTTGAAGAAGAGACTAGAAAAATCAAAAGGGAATTGGCCTGAAGAATTACCAGGAGTATTATGGGCTTATAGAACCACAGCAAAAACAGCCACGGGAGAAACTCTATTTTCGCTTGTATATGGTTCAGAAGCTTTAATCCCAGTTGAAATATGAGAACCAAGCACAAGATTCACATTGGCAATGGAAGAGTTGAACGATGATGAATTAAGAACAAACTTGGACTTATTCGAACAAAGAAGAGAACCAGCTTTAATACGGATGGCAGCACAAAAGCAAATCATGCTACAACAGAAAGGCTCACCTCAGGTACTTCAAAATTGGGGACTTCGTTCTTAAAAAGGTTTTCCAATCAATGAAAACAACCAGAGCAGAAAAGTTAAGTCCAAATTAGGAAGGACCCTATTAAGTTCGAGGTATCGTTGGAAAAGGTGCCTACGAATTAGAAATCATGGATGGCAAGGTTTTACCCTCGAGTTGGAATGCTGTTCATTTAAAAAAATATTATTTCTGAGCAAAAGAAATACCCACGGTCAGGTATCGTTCAATTATGATTTTTGTTTTGTACAGTTAAAATTATACTAACAATTTTAGATGATAGGCAAAAATCTAGCCCACACCAAATGATTATATTAGACCTGAAAGACACACGGAAGAAACATTATTCCCGGTCTAGGGTTGCAGCTTTTCTGATGGAAATATAAAGGGTTAAGCAGTCATCATCTAAATTATATATACCTCCGAGTCCCGTATGTTTTTCCTTATCAGGAAATGGACCACATGAAAGGAATAATCAAGTGCTCGAGATTTCATATTTCAAAGCTCTAACACTTGGGGGACTATATATATGAAAGGCAAATAAGACTGGAAAAGTTAGAATTCGAGTCAAGCCTGAGGCAATCTACCCAACCAATTGAAAGTTAAGAGCAAAAACACAAGCCTGATTCAAAAAACCTATGATGAGGAATACACTCGTGAATGTAAATTACAAAATCTTACGAATATGTAGGTTAAAAGCAATATTTAGTCATGGGTTGCAAGATATACCCTTGAATTTTGTAAAATATGTTATAAGAAAAACAATTATGAAAGAGTTGTAGATGATACTTGAATACGTGTAAAGTATTATACAGTTTGGAAGTTCAAACAATACAAAACTTCCTCAAATTATTCAAAGAAACATGTGTGTTCCTATTCCTTCTTTCGTATGTTTACACCAATATGAAGTTGAGACGTCTTCTTCATTAAGTGTCGTTTATAAAAGGGCCCTCTTTTATAATTCGTGCATGTTCAAAAAGTCACGGAGTATTGAAGCATTTTTAAATGCATAATAAGAGAGTAGTATAGAAATTCAAAATAAGATATTATAAGAGTTGAACAAAAACTCGAAAAGTAATATTATAATAACTTGGTTAAAACTAAGTATAAAATTAGTTCCAACCGAATTGTTTTATACAAAACCACAAAATAGACCAGGGGTAAACTTCTACTAATAATAAAAAAAAAACAAAAAAACACTTCAAACTTTTCAATCAAACTTTTACTGTGGGGAAGGATTTGAACCTGTATTATCAGAAGGATTCAAGTTGGCATCATCAACAATAGAGGGAATGACTTGAGCATAGGAGGGTTGAACAATAGCTTCACCAGGAGTAAGTTCATCACCCTCGGGAATGCCAACCTCAGGTGAAGAAAAACTTTGACTCTGCTGAGTTTTCTCAATAGTTTCTTTAGTTTTTGCAATTTCAGCAGCTAAGTCAAAGCCTTCCCGGCTTGCCTTCATTAAAATTTCGAGGCGCGTGTTCAAGAAAGCCAAACTAACATCAACAATAGAAATCAAGAGAAATGACATTCTCTTCGCACAAGAGAAATCAAGCCCTCAGTAATCTGGGAAGGGTAAACATCAACATGATCATGATTTCTTGATTATCAGTAACCCGAGTACTTCTAAAAATAAGCTTTGACTGAGAATCTAATTCTTTGGTTAAACAGAAATGGGGATGAGAGAAAAACAGACGATACTGAATACAGAATAGCCTACTCGTTCCACTACTATTCTGCTACTAATAATAATGACATTCTCTTGGCTACCACTAATCTCTTGACACCTGTCCTTCCAGATTATACACAAAGTCCTTCAACAAAGTATTGGGTTGTTTGATTCACTAACTTTTTCTCAGTTTTGCCTCAAGCCCAATGTTTTCATTGTCACGATCCCAAATCACAAGTGCCGTGATAGCGCCTATCATGATACTAGAAAAGCCGACAACTCCCACATACCAACATCGTAAATTCAAAATATACTGAAATAGGTTTAAGTATGTAAGAATCTCATAAAAAATGGATGAAAACGCCTCAACTCAATACATAATTCTTCAACACTCGGGTGTCACTGAGTACATGAGCATCTATACAATAACATAGTCTGGTACACTGTCTAAGAAAGTAGAACATAATAAGTAAAACTGAGAGATATGGAAGGAGGGTCAAGGTCTGCGGACGCGAAATCAACTACCTCGATAATCTCCGAACAGGTAAAACTCCACGATCAGCAACCACCGTGCCCGAAAATACCTGGATATGCACACGAGGTGCAAGGTGTAGTGTGAGTATAACCAACTCAATAAGTATCTTAAATAAACAAGGAAAGGAAAGCAAAGAGAAGCTTAAATTATTGAGGATACTAGTTATTCCGGTGTAATTCTGCCTTTTTAAACCAACACAGAACAATATTTAGAACTAACTCTTCAAGCTTCGTGAGAAGAATATCCATGTGTGCATGTGTATAGTTTCTCAAATACCCCGCTCAGACAATGTTATGGCATGTAGAGGAAGGAAACAAGTAAATCAGATAAATGATCAAGAAAATATAAGTTCCACACACTGCACGGACAACTCACGTGCTAATAATAGAACCTGTACGGACAACTCACGTATGGCACGGACAGCTCACGTGTCAATATTATCAATATATGGATCCGTACGGACAACTCACGTGCTGCACGGAACTCACATGACAATAATATTAATATATGAATCCGCACGGATAACTCATGTGCTGCACGGACAACTCACATGCCAATAACATAATTCGCCTGGCATAGTCACAAGCCTCCAGTCCAAACATATCATACAGAAGCAATAAATCAAGCTTACATGTATATGATGAATGAAATAAGATTCTCATGTCCCTGAACTGGTATAAATGACATGCTAAAGTGTAGGCATGTGCAAAGTGTGCTATCGCAACTCAATTCGACAATTTCATCACTGAATCGCATTTAACAAGTTCGTTCAGGGGTTAAACCTCTAAGTAGCCTCATCATGGCTCATATAGATCACACAAACTGTTACAACATGTGAGATATCATAGCTTAAAGCTTAACAGTCAATCCTAGGCTTATAAGAGCCCGAGCACAACCCGAGCATGAATATATAACCCCCGGTGCCGGCACATGGGCTCATCCCCACACTTGTGCCCACCCAAAAGCACGTGGCTATCACAATAATTCAGGAAACTGGTGCCTCAACCGAGTTTAAATACAATACTTACGTCAAGCAAATCGAATCACTCCGCTAGCAAGCCCTTGCCTCGCGAATCAACCTCCGAACGCCTCGAATCTAGCCACAAACAATTCGATACAATCAACTCAAGCTATTGGTATCAATTCCATATAAAAATGCTCAGTTCTTAATCAAAAGTCAAAAAGTTAACTCAAAAGTCAACCCACGGGTCCACGTCTCGGAATCTGACAAAAGTTACAAAATTCGAACACCCATTCAACCACGAGTCCAACCATATCAAAATTACTCAAATCCGACACCAAAAGGCCACTCAAATCCCCAAAATTCGGCCTAAGAAGTTTCACCATTTCCCCCTAATTTTCAACCCAAAACACTAATTAAATGATGAAAACAATAATATATGCATGTAATTTAACCAAAACCTAGTTAAAATCACTTACCCCAATCACTCCTTTGAAAATCTCTCCATGAATCGCCTCAATTAGAGCTCCCAAAATCAAATTGTGAAAGTTTACTCTAACCCTCATTTTTGAAATATTTAAGTCTGCCTAGATGTCCTTCTTCGCGATTGCGGGAAATGTTTCGCGATCGCAGAGCACAAATCCTAAGCTACCAAACTTTACCCTACGTGAACGCGGATAAGCCCACGCGAACGCGATGCACTTCCTTCCCAGATCTATGCGATCGCAAACATCATCACGTGATCGTGATTAACAAATCCGCGTGAACCCAGTTTCCTCTTTTCCTCTTCGCGAACGCGACTAGACCCATGCATTCGCGATTCACTGCCTGACCATACTATGCGATCGCAAACTCCTGCTCGTAAACGCATAGAGCAAAACCCCCAGCTACCCAAATAAGCCTTCGCGATCGCGGACCAACCCACGTGATCGCGAATAAGGAAACCAAACCTGTAACATCAGAAATTTCTAAGTCCCAATTCCAACCCGATAACCATCCGAAATCCCCTCAAGGCCCCCGGGACCTCAACAAAACATACCAGCAAGTCCTAAAACATCATACGAACTCGCTCGAAGTGTCAAATCACATCAAACAATACTAAAACCACGAATTACACATCGATTCAAGCCTAATAAACATAGGAACTTCTAACTTCTACATTCGATGCCAAAACCTATCAAATTAAGTCCGATTGACCTCAAATTTTACACACAAGTCATAAATGATACAACAGACATATCCCAACTTTCAAAACCAAAATCTGAGCCCGGTAACCACAAAGTTAACTCTCGGTCAAACTCCTCAACTTTCCAAACTTCTAATTTTCCATCTTTCGCCGTTTCAAGCAAAAATCAACTACGGACCTCCAAATCACTATCCGGACACACTCCTAAGTCCAAAATTAACCACCGTATCTATCAGAATCATCAAAACTCAATTCCAGAGCCATTTACACATAAGTCAACGTTCGGTCAACCTTTTCAACTTAAGCTTCCAATCTTGAGACTAAGTGTCTCAACTCATTCTAAAACATCCCCGGAACCAAACCAACTACACTGTCAAGTCACATAGCAGTAATTGAGCAATGAATAAGCAGTAAATCGGGGAACGAGCCTATAACACTCAAAACAACCGACTGGGTCGTTACATCCTCCTTCTCTTAAACATACGTTCATCCTCGAACGGGTCTAGAATCATACCTGGAGTCTCAAATAGGCGTGGATATTTGCTCCGCATCTCCCACTCGGTCTCCTAAGTAGCCTCCTTGACTAGCTGACCTCTCCACTACACCTTCATTGAAGCTATGTCCCTTGACCTCAACTTTTGAACCCGTCGATCCAAAATGGCCACCGACTCCACATCATAAGTCAAATCACTATCCAACTGAACTATGCTGAAGTCCAAAATATGAGAAGGATCGCCGACATACTTCTGGATCATGGAAACATGAAACACTGGATGAACACTCGACAGACTAGGCAGCAAGGCAAGATTGTAAGCCACCTCTCAAATCTTGTTAAGCACCTCAAACGGACCAATGTACCGAGGGCTCAACTTTCCCTTCTTCCCGAACCTTATAAAACCCTTCATGGGTGAAACCTTAAGTAGTACCTTCTCCCCCACCATGAAAGCAACGTCGCGAACCTTTCGATCGACATAACTCTTCTGTCTAGACTGCGTCATGCGAAGCCGATCTTGAATCAATTTAAACTTGTCCCAAGCATCCTGAACTAAGTCATTACCCAATATCTTAGCCTCACCCAGCTCAAACCAACCCACCGGAGACCGACACTGCCTCCCATACAAAGCTTCATACGGAGCCATCTGAATGCTCGATTGATAGTTGTTGTTGTAGGCAAACTCTGCAAGCGGCAGAAACTGATCCCATGAACACCCAAAATACAACAACAACAACAACAACCCAGTATAATCCCATTAGTGGGGTCTGGGGAGGGTAGTGTGTACGCAGACCTTACCCCTACCTTGGGGTAGAGAGGCTGTTTCCAAATGACCCTCGGCATCCTTCCCTCCAAGAACTCCCCACCTTGCTCTTGGGGTGACTCGAACTCACAACCTCTTGGTTGGAAGTGGAGGGTGCTTACCATCAGAGCAACCCACCTTGTCGATAAACCCCCAAAATCTATGACACAAACGCGTAATATATCCTCCAATATCTGAATAGTGCGCTCGAACTGTTCGTTTGTCTGAGAGTGGAATGTTGTACTCAACTCAACATGTGTGCCCAACTCTAACTGCACTGCTCTCCAAAACTGCGTTTCCCGATCTGAAATGATGGACACCAGCATGGCATGAAGGCAAACAATCAGAAGAATAACTAGTCCTAATTGGAATGAAATGCACGGACTTGGTCAGCCGATCCACAATCACTCAAATAGCATCAAACTTCCTCGAAGTCCGTGGGAGCCTAACTATAAAATCCATGGTGATACACTCCCATTTTCACTCCGGAATCTCAAGCCTCTGAAGCAATCTGCCCTGCCTCTGATGCTCATACTTCACCTGCTGACAATTTAGGCATCGAGCTATAAACCTCACTATGTCTCTCTTCATCCTTCTCCACCAATAGTGCTGCCTCAAGTCCTGATACATCTTTGCGGCACCCGGATGAATGGAATACCGAGAACTGTGGGCCTCCTCGAGAATCAACTCACGTAGCACATCCACATTAGGCATACAAATCCAACCCTGCATCCGCAACACCCCATCATGTCCAATAGTAACATCCTTGGCATCACCGTGCTGAACCGTGTCCTTAAGGACAAGCAAATTGAGATCATCATACTGGCGCTCTCTGATGCGATCATATAAGGAAGACCGAGAAACTACACAAGCTAGAACCCGACTGGGCTTTGAAACATCTAATCTCACGAACTGGTTGGCCAAGGCCTAAACATCAGCTGTAAGTGGTCTCTCACAAACAGGAATAAATGCAAGGCTACCTATACTTACCGCCTTCCTACTCAAGGCATCGGCCACCACATTGGCCTTCCCAGGATGATATAGAATGGTAATATCATAGTTCTTTAGCAGCTCCAACCATCTCCGCTGCCTCAAATTTAGATCCTTTTGTTTGAACAAGTGTTGGAGACTCCGATGATCCGTAAATACTTCACAAGACATACCACAGAGATAGTGCCTCCAAATCTTCAATGCATGAATGATGGCTGCCAACTCCAAATCATGAACATGGCAGTTCTTTTCATGAGACTTCAACTGATGCGAAGCATAAGCAATCACTCTACCCTATTGCATCAAGACACACCCAATACCAATCCGAGAAGCAACACAACACTGTATAAGAGCTAGAAGCTGAAGGCAAAACTAGAACTGGAGCTGTGGTCAAGGCAGTCTTGAGCTTCTGAAAGCTCTCCTCACACTTATACGACCACCTTAATGGAGCTCCCTTCTGGATCAATTTGCTTAAAGGCAGTGCAATGGATGAGAAACCCTCCACAAAGCGATGATAATATCCGGCCAAGTCGAAAAAACTCCGAATCTCAGTAGCTGAAGACGGTCTGGGCTAACTCTGAACCACCTCTATATTATTTGGATCCACCTTAATCCTCTCACTGGACACCACGTGCCACACGAACTCCACCGAACTGAGCCAAAACTCACACTTGGAGAACTTGGCATAAAGCTTCTTCTCCCTTAACCGTTGTAGTAAAATCCTCAAATGCTGTGCATGCTCCTCCTAGCTCCATCAGTACACCAAGATATCATCAATGAATACTCTGACAAACAAATCAAGATATGGCTGAAATACACTGTTCATCAGATGAATGAATGTTGCTGGGGTGTTAGTCAGCCCGAAAGACATTATAAGGAACTCATAGTGACCATAACAGGTCCTGAATGTCGTTTTTAGAATATCCAAGTCCCGAATCTTCAACTGGTGATACCCAAACCTCAAGTCAATCTTAGAGAACACCCTCGCTCCCTGAAGTTGGTCAAATAGATCATCAATGTGCGGCAAAGGATACTTGTTCTTGATTGTAACTTTGTTCAACTGCCTATAGTCGATGCACATACGTATAGTACCATCCCTTTTCTTCACAAACAGAACTGGTGCACCCCAAAGCAACACACTAGGCCTAATAAATCCCTTATCAAGAAGTTCCTGAAGTTGCTCTTTCAATTCCTTCAACTCTGCTGGTGCCATACGATACAGAGGAATAAAATGGACTGAGTTCCCGACACCAAGTTAATACCAAAATCAATATCCCTGTCGGGTGGCATGCCCAACAGGTCTACAGGAAACACATATGAAAAGTTTCGCACTACCGGAACAGAATCAATAGTAGGGGTATCAACACCAATATCCCTCACAAAGGCCAAATATGACAGACACCCCTTCCCAACCATCCGTTGGGCCTTCAAATATGAAATCACTCTGCTGGGAACATAATCTAGAGAACCTTTCCACTCGATCCTTGGCAAGCCCAGCATCACTAATGTCACGGTCTTCGCGTGACAATCCAGAATAGCATGATATGGAGACAACCAATCCATACCCAAAATCATGTCTAAATCGACCATACTAAGCAATAAGAGATCAACTCTAGTCTCCAATCCCCCAATAGTCACTACACACGACCGATATACACGGTAGACAATAATAGTATCACCCACCGGCGTAGATACATAAACGGATGAAACTAAGGACTCACGGGGCATATCCCAATAACAGGTAAAATAAGATGATACATATGAATAAGTAGAACCAGGGTCAAATAATATGGAAGCATCTCTGTGGCACACTTAGACAATACTTGAGATCACTGCATGTGAAGCAATGATATCTGGCCAGGAAGGAATAACATTGAATCAGGCCTGACCACCACCTGATCGGCCTCCCTCTCTAGGGCGACCTCTAGCTGCCTAGGCGCCACCCCGTGCTGGATGAGCGGGTAGTGTAACTGCTGGTGCTGGTATCATCGGCCGAGAACTCTGTTGTGGAACCCCACTCAACAATCTAGGGCAATCCCTCTTGAGATGAATCAAGTCCCCACACTTGAAACAACCCCTCCTCTGACGGAGCTGCTGCCCCTGATAACTCAAGGAATTGTTTATAGAAACTTGAGCAGACGAGGCATGGTGAGAACTCTGTGCTGGTAATGAACTGAATGATGACTGACCCGAATGAGAACTGTAAGAACCGTGGCTAACTGATGCACCACGATGAGCTGGACGAACTGTCTGAGCTGGCCTATAAGGATGACCCCTACTGTGGTGGAACTGACCCTAGAAGAAACACTGCTGAAACCACCCAAACTACAAGGCCTTTTGGCCTCCCTCTCCTCATGCTCCTGACTGCGGACCATCTTTAGCCACCGAGCAATATCAACCTTCTCGTCAAACCTAGCACCTGATGCATTCTCTCGAGTCATAACAAAACGCAACTGATAGATGAGGCCATCAATGAACCTCCTAATCCTCTCCCTCGCAGTGGGAACCAACCAAATTGTGTGACGAGCCAACTCAGAAAATCTCATCTCGTATTGGGTCACGGACATGCCCTCCTGGCGTAGCTGCTCAAACTGCCTACGTAACTCCTCTCTGCGAGTTGGTGGCGCAAATTTCTCCAGGAAGAGAACGGAGAACTCATGCCATGAAATTGGTGCAACACCGACTAGCCTGCCCCGCTCATAGGTCTCCCACCATCTGAAGGCTTTCCCAGTCAGTTGAAAAGTAGTAAATGAGACCCCACTAATCTCCACAATACCCGCCGTGCGAAGAATCCACTGGCACCTATCCAAGAAGTCCTGAGCATCCTCTAACTCAAACCCACTGAATGATGGAGGCTGGAGCCTCTTAAACCCCTCTAGTCTCTTTTGCTCCTTATCACTCATAATGGGACCCACCTAGGCCTGAGAAACTGCAACCGACTGGGGTAGTAATACCCCCGGTGTCTGAAGTCCCTGCACCACCTGCTCTGGAGTACGGGCCGCGGGAGTCTGAGTACCTCCACCGGCCTAAGAAGTGGCTGCTACAGCTGAAAATGAAACGCATGGGCAAGGCTAGTGCAAACAGTCAATATTTGTGCCAGAGCCTCCTAAAGTCCTGGAATCACAATGGGCACAGCTGGTGCCTGAGCTGGTCCCACCAGCTCAACCACATCTAGAATCTGCTCCTGAGCTGGAGCAACTGATGGGTCTACAGGTGCTGCTCTAGCTGCTGTACTAGCTATACCTCGGTCTCTACCGCGGCCTCTCGTGGCCCTAACTGGTGGTACTGGTGGCCGTCCGCCCAATCCGGTAGCATGTTACCTCACCATCTATGAGAGAATAGAATAATAGAAGTTTAGTTTCCGGAATCAACAAGTTCGCACGACAAGAATACAAGAATGTGAAGTTTTCCTAAGGGTTCGACAGCCTCTCAAATATAAGTATAGACGTTTCCATACCAATCCGCAAGACTCTACTAAACCTGCTCATGACTTGTGAGACCTATGTCACCTAGGCTCTGATACCAACTTCTCACGACCCCAAATCACAAGTGTCGTGATGGCGCCTATCATGATACTAGGAAAGCCGACAACTCACATATACCAACATCTTAAATTCAAAATATACTGAAATAGGTTTAAGTAAGTAAGAATCTCATAAAAACTAGATAAAAACGCCACAACTCAATACAAAATTTCCAAAAACTCGGGTGTCACTGAGTACATGAACATCTATACAATAACATAGTTTGGTACACTATCTAAGAAAGTAGAATAGAATAAGTAAAACTGAGAGATAGGGGAGGAGAGTCAAGGTATGCGGACGCCAAAGCAACTACCTCGATAATCTCCGAACAGGTAAAACTCCACGAACAACAACCACCGTGCCCGAAAATACCTGGATCTGCACATGAGGTGCAGGGTGTAGTATGAGTATAACCAACTCAATAAGTATCGTAAATAAACAAGGCAAGGTAAGGGTAGCTTAAATTATTGAGGATACTGGCTATTTCGGTGTAATTCTGCCTTTTTAGACCAACACAGAACGATATTTAGAACTAACTCATCAAGCTTCGTGAGAAGAATATTCTTGTGTGAATGTGCACAGTTTCCCAAATACCCTGCTCAGACAGTGTTATGGCATGTAGAGGAAGGAAACAAGTAAATCAGATAAATGATCAAGAAAATATAAGTTCCACACACTGCACGTACAACTCACGTGCTGCACGGACAACTCACGTGCTAACAATAGAACTTTCACAGACAACTCACGTGCGACACAGATAACTCATGTGTCAGTATTATCAATATATGGATCATCACGGACAACTCACGTGCTGCACGGACAACTCACGTGCCAATAATATCAATATATGGATCCGCACGAACAACTCACATGCCAATAACATAATCCGCCCGACATAGTCACAGGCCTCTAGTCCAAACATACCATACAGAAGCAATAAAGCAAGTTTACATATATATGATGAATGAAATAAGATTCTCATGTCCCTGGACTGGTATAAATGACATGCTAAAGTGTAGGCTTGTTCAAAGTGTGCTATCGCAGCTCCATTCGACAATTCATCATTGAAACACATTTAACAAGTTCGTTCAGGGGTTAAACCTCTAAGTACCCTCAACATGGCTCAAATTGATCACACAAACTGTTAAAACATGTGAGATATCATAACATAAAGCTTAACCGTCAATCCTAGGCTTATGAGAGACCGAGCACAACATTAGCATAGATATATAACCCCTGATGCCCGCACATGGGCTTATCCTCACGCATGTGAGCACCCAAAAGCACATGGCTATCACAACAATTCAGGCAACTGGTGCCTCAACCGAGTTTAAATAAGATACTTACCTCAAGCAAATCGAATCACTCTGCTATCAAGACCTCTCCTCGCAAATCGACCTACAAACGCCTCGAATCTAGCCACAAATAATTCGATACAATCAGCTCAACCTATTGGAATCAATTCCATATGAAAATGCTAAGTTCTTAATCAAAAGTTAAAAAGACAACTCAAAAGTCAATCCCTAGGCCTACGTCTCGAAATTTGACAAAAGTTACAAAATGTGAACACTCATTCAACCAGAGTTCAACCATACCAAAATTACTCAAATTTGACACCAAAATTACTCAAATTTGACACCAATCAAATCCCCAACATTCGGCCAAAGGAGTTTCACCATTTCCCCACAATCTTTCAACCCAAAAAACTAATTAAATGATGAAATTAATGATATATTCATGTAATTTAACCAAAACCAAGTTAGAATCACTTACCCTAATCACTCTTTTGAAAATCTTTCCAAGAATCACCTCAATCCGAGCTCCCAAAATCAAATTGTGAAATTTTATTCTAACCCTCATTTTGAAATATTTAGGTCTACCCAGATGTCCTTCTTGGCGATCGCGGGAAATGCTTCGCGATCGCGAAGCACAATCCTAAGCTGCCAAACGTTACCCTACGTGAATGTTGATAAGCCCACGCGAACGCGATGCACTTCCTTCCCAGACCTACGCTATCACAAACATCATCACGTGATCGCAATTAACAAATCCGCGTGAACCCAGTCTCCCCTTTTCCTCTTCGCGAACACGACTATACCCGCGCGTTTGCGATTCACTGCCTGACCATCCTACGCTATCGCAGACTCCTGCTCGCGAACGCATCGAGCAAATCACATCAAACAACACTAAAACCACAAATCGCACATCGATTCAAGCCTAATGAACTTATGAACTTCTAACTTCTATATTCGATGCCAAAACCTATCAAATCAAGTCCGATTGACCTCAAACTTTACACATAAGTCATAAATGACACAACAGACCTATCCCAACTTTCGATCAAACTCCTCAACTTTCCAAACTTCTAATTTTTCAACTTTCGCCGTTTCAAGGCAAAGTCAACTACGGACCTCCAAATCACTATCCGGACACACTCCTAAGTCAAAAATCAAATAACAGAGCTATTAGAATCATCAAAACTCTATTGAGGAGCCATTTATACATAAGTCAATATCCGGTCAACCTTTTCAACTTAAGCTTTTAACCTTGAGACTAAGTGTCTCAACTCATTCCGAAACGTCTCCGAAACCAAACCAACTACCCCAGCAAGTCACATAATAGCAATTAAGCAAAGAATAAGAAGTAAATGGGGGAACGAGGCTATAATACTCAAAACGACCAGTCGGGTCATTACAATCCAGTGCATTAGCTTCCCCAAACTTAGGCCCAACATCTACTTGATTTCTCACAACAATACCCCCTGATTTAGGAACCTTGTCCTCAAGGTTCGAGGGAACAATTCAGCAGAATCAACAAGTTGTCGGGGCATGACTTGTTGCTCAGGCTGTCCAGAACATTTCTTCCGCATGGCTATATGGAAAATATGGTAGATTTTGGCTGCATCAGGGAGATCCAACTTGTATGCGTTTGCTCCAATGCGCTTGACTACTTTAATGGCCCAAAGTACTTCCTACCCAACTTGTGTTGTTTACTCAGCCGTACTGAATTTTGAGGGTAAGGCTTAAGCTTGACATATACCCAGTCACCTTCCTTAAAGGTATCGTCAATTCAACCTTTGTCGGCTAACTTTTGCATATGAGACTGGGCTTTAGATAAGTTAGCACGTAGTAACTCCAGAACTTCATCTCGATTAAGCATGTATCTTTCCATCAGATCATCGACCGAACTACCTAGAATATATCTAGCCACTATATGAGGATCACGATCATACAACGCCTGGAATGGTGTCATGCCAGCGGAGGACTGATAAGATGTGTTATACCAAAATTCAGCCATGGTAACATAGGAACCCATGCTTGAGGACGATCTAAAACAAAGCACTGTAGGTATAGCTCCACACACTTGTTCAATGTTTCTGATTGTTCATCTATTTGGGGATGATATGCAGTGCTCATATTCAGAGCAGTCCCCTGTAGCCTATGGATTTCTTTCCAAAACGAATGCAAGAACCTTGCATCTCGATCTGTCACAATCGAACGACGCGGACCATGGAGCTTGATGATATGAGTTACAAAAGCCTCAACCACCATTTGGGCCATGAAAGTTGCACGTAAGGGAATGAAGTGCCCATACTTGAATAGGAGGTCAACAACTATCATAATAGTCGATTTCCCTTTGGAGCTGGGCAAACTCACGATGAAATCCATGGTGATTTATTCAAAAACCATGGATGGAATGGGAATAGGTTGGAGCAACCCAGCCAGATGATGTGTGATGTCCTTCATCTGTTGACAAGTATGACAAGCAGCTACATATGTCTTAACATCATGGCGCATTTGAGGCCAAAATAAATTGGATGATAACCTGTGTAAAGTGCGAGATACTCTAGCATGTCCTCCTAACTTGGAATCATGGAATTCATTTAACAATTGGAGAAGAAGAGGGAAATCACTTGCCATAACCAATCTTCCTTTGTAAAAGAAAAGCCCATTTCTGAAAGAGTAATCTACATAGTCAGGATGCCCTTCTGATATTCCTTGATGAACATCCAGCATCTCCTGATGATTTTGATTGGCGTCGTATAACTCCTGTAACCAAGAAAAGTTGCCTCCAGAAATAGCATGCAATGAGGCCTCCGGGGCTCGAGAAAGAGCATCTGCTACATTATTTAATTTTCCCGAGCGATAGATAATGGTGAAATCATATCCCACCAACTTGCCCAACCACTTTTGCCGCTCCAGCATTTGGATCACTTGCTCTGTAAAATTCTTCAAGGACTGCTGATCGGTAAAGATAGTAAAAAGTGTCGTCCCAACAAATTTTGACGCCATTTGGCCACAGCTTGGGTGGTGGCATACATCTCCCTGTGATAGGTGAATGCCTTCTGCATACGTGGACATAGTTTATGGCTATAGAAGGAAATGAGGTATTTCCTTTGAGAAAGCACTGCCCCTATTCCAATCCCAGATGCATCTGTTTCCAATTTAAACTCTTCAGAGTAATTGGGCAAGGTTAGGACCGGTGTTGAGCTTAAATGAAGATTAAGTTCGTCAAAGGCCTGCTGGGCTTAGGCTCTCCATTTAAAAGAGTCTTTCTTCAGCAAGTCGGTTAAACACCAAGCAATAGTAGCATAGTGCTGAATAAAATGGCTGTAATAACCCGCAATGCCCAAAACACTGCGAACTGCCTTTACGGTGGTAGGAACAAGCCAATTTCAAATAATTGTACTTGGATGGGTCAACCGCATGACCATTGTGAGTGAGAAAGTGGCCATGATATTCAATATGCTTTTGCGCAAATTGGAACTTAGACTTCTTTGCTACCAATTGGTGATCGTGCAGCAATTTAAGCACAATAACTAAGTGCTCCAAGTGTAATGCCCATGTTGCACTATAGATGCGAATATCATCAATGAAGACAAGAACATAACGCCGGAGAAGAGGCCTAAAAATCTCATTCATGTTGGACTAGAAGGTAGATCTGCATTGGACAATCCAAACGACATTACCAAAAATTCATAGTGTCCATCATGTGTTCTAAAAGCAGTTTTGGGAACGTCTTCTGCTGCCACACGAATTTGGTGATAACTAGAGAGGAGATCCAATTTTGAAAAGACTTGAGCTCCATAAAGTTCATCAATGGTGTGTATAGGGAAATGATCCATAATAGTAATGGCATTCAATGCTCAATAGTCCACACAGAAGCGCCATGTTCCATCCTTTTTGCGCACCAATAGCATCGGAGAAGAAAAAGGACTCGTACTAGGTTGAATAATTCCCTCTTGGAGCATCTCAGAAATTAATTGCTCCATAATCTGATTTTGGAAATGAGGATAGCAGTAAGGTCTAACATTTACCGGAGATGCAGTAGGTTGAAGATGAATAGCATGATCAGAAGGCCTAGCTGGAGGTAGCCCTTGCGGCTTCTGGAAAACGCCCTCAAAGCTATCCAAAAGTGCTTGTAAATTGGAGGGGGTTTCCATATCACCCGAATCCTTGTCTTCAACCATCATCAAGCAAGAACAGGAGGCTACCGCATCAGTCTAATAAAGACGATGCAATGACTGAAGTTGAACTGGTTGTAGGCCCGTTGGAGGCTCACCCAGCCAATGGGTCTGCACCCTATCGAGAGAAAATTCATATATGCGAGCACCATAATCAGTGACCACCGGGACCAACGTAGCCAACCAGGAGACGCCTAGAACAATGTCGAAGCCATGTAAGGAGAGAACATACAGGTCAAGAGTAATCTCAGTCCCATGCATCGACAATGGATCACCACGAACCACACCATCACAGCTCAAGCACTGCCCACTTCCAACAACAATAGGGAAATGTAGAATTAAAACTATGGATAAATTCAAGAACTTAGCAGCTCGAGCCTGAGTAAAGTTATGGGTGGTTCCTCCATCAACTAGTGTCACAACCCAGAATTCTCACCCTCGGGACCGTGATGGCGCCTAGCATTTCACTTGCTAGGCAAGACAACGTTAGATGTAACTATTAACTATTTTTAACAAACTTCAAATATGCTGACAATAAAGAAGTGAATAGTCTAAAACAAGATAAATAAGCTAATAAGTGACAAAGTTCAAATACAACCCCGGATCTGGTGTCACGAATACAAGAGCTTCTAAGATACTGCAAATAATGGTCTAACATAAGCATAACTATCTGAATTAAATGAATAGCTAAGAGAAGTAGAAGGGGACTTCAGAGTTGCGGACGCCGTGCAGCTATACCTCAACTCTTCTCTGGATAGCTGGATCCGAGCAAGTCTACGGTATGCCGCTGGGACCAACTCCGATATCTGCACAAGAAGTACAGAGTGTAGTATGGGTACAATTGATCCCATGTACTTTGTAAGTGCCGGGCCTAACCTCGACGAAGTAGTGATGAGGGTAAGGCAGGTCACTTACATTAACCTATACGCAATAATAATAATAATAATAATAATAATAATAATAATAATAATAATAATAATAATAATAATAATAATAATAATAATAATAATAATAATAATAATAATAATAATAATAATAATAATAATAATAATAATAATAATAATAATAATAATAATAATAATAATAATAATAATAATAATAATAATAATAATAATAATAATAATAATAATAATAATAATAATAATAATAATAATAATAATAATAATAATAATAATAATAATAATAATAATAATAATAATAATAATAATAATAATAATAATAATAATAATAATAATAATAATAATAATAATAATAATAATAATAATAATAATAATAATAATAATAATAATAATAATAATAATAATAATAATAATAATAATAATAATAATAATAATAATAATAATAATAATAATAATAATAATAATAATAATAATAATAATAATAATAATAATAATAATAATAATAATAATAATAATAATAATAATAATAATAATAATAATAATAATAATAATAATAATAATAATAATAATAATAATAATAATAATAATAATAATAATAATAATAATAATAATAATAATAATAATAATAATAATAATAATAATAATAATAATAATAATAATAATAATAATAATAATAATAATAATAATAATAATAATAATAATAATAATAATAATAATAATAATAATAATAATAATAATAATAATAATAATAATAATAATAATAATAATAATAATAATAATAATAATAATAATAATAATAATAATAATAATAATAATAATAATAATAATAATAATAATAATAATAATAATAATAATAATAATAATAATAATAATAATAATAATAATAATAATAATAATAATAATAATAATAATAATAATAATAATAATAATAATAATAATAATAATAATAATAATAATAATAATAATAATAATAATAATAATAATAATAATAATAACAGAAAGGCAGGAATAGAAGTAAAGCAAGTAACTCATATCAACGAAACTCAAATCAACCAGCAGAGAGTCCTAAATAACCAGTCATATAACTCATCTTAGCAACCGAGGCCAATCCAACAATCACAACAAATATAACTGTCATCAACATGTTGCGGCGTGCAACCCGATCCCACAATATAAAATTTAAACAAATCCGTTGCGGAGCGCAACCCGACCCCTCCATATAATCATCTGTCAATATCATAGTCCATCCTTATTTCGCCTTTTCAATTCATTTCTTTTCAATTTCCGTTGCGGCATGCAACTCGCTCCCCAAACAATGTGAATTAACAATAGTAACTCAATAACTAAGATTTACAAGAAATCATACATCAAGAGAATAAATGTACGAGCAATGAAGAATAACATGATAATCACGAGGCTCAAACTACTCGGATGTCCCAACTTTACCAACTCAACGGTATCTATTTTTAACAATACGCACAAGTGAAACTACTTCAATGAAGGCAACAATTATTACGAAACTATAAGGCAACAAGGCATAAGACAATTTAGCTATATGAGGGAAATGAATCGAGACAAGTAGTAAATAAGTATGGAATCAGGGAGGGGATGGATATTTTGATCAAGAAATGCTAAATGGCAAGTAGCAATTATGGCATGAAGAAAAGACATAATATTAAGCAATAAAAATAGGAAAAACAAGTAATGTAACAGTTAAGTCATGGAACAAAGTATTTAATGTAATATGGGAAAACATGGAAACAAGCAATTTGTCGGCGTATATATACTCGTCACCTCGCATATACACTGCTACACATGTAATTCACATAGCACATAGCTCAAGGCTTCCTAATTCCCTCAAATGAAGGTTAGACCCAATGCTTACCTCACTCCACAATTAACTGAAAGTTCAACCATGGCTTTACCATTCGAACAAGCCTCCAAACCAACCAAATCTAGCAAATTATTAACCAAACAATTCAAAATAATCTTTAGAAACTATCCACAAATGAACGATGTTCAATTTAGACCAATTATTTTATATAACTTTTGGATAGTTTCAGATTTTTCGGCATTGAATCGAGAATTTTAAGCGACGCGATAATCAGAAAGTGGACTTTGAGACGAGGTAAGTCTCTTGTCTAATCTTGTAAGGGGGAAATTACCCCATAGGTGATTAAATTAAATAATTGTTGCTAATTTTGGGGGCTACGTACGCACGAGGTGACGAGAGTCCATGCGTAGCTACTATTAATGCTAAAGTCCGGGTAGTTTAGGACTCAAAGGAATGAATTACTTGTGTAAATGGTAGTCTTTACTTAATTAAATTATATGATATATTTATATATATGTTGTGAATTGTTAGATAAAAATATTAAAGGATGAAAATCTCATATGCTTGAATTTTCTGTTTAAATTAATTAATTGTTAAAAGAAATTATTCTTCCTCCCGTATTTATCTCATAATAAATATATTCTCCTTCCGGAGGTACATAAGAAAATGTCCTCCTTTCTTGTGGAGCGGGCCGAATGCCTCGTCAGGATAGATACATCTATGGATCGCGCTGCACGTCCCTCGGCAGTGTACACGACACTCTGGATCGGGCCGTACGTCCTCGGCAGAAATCGTGCTTAATAATATTAATAAATTACACGATACTTTAATAATCTTTTTCAGCTTGCGAAACTAATTGATAAATTGAAAAATTCTTGGAATTTAATGAATTATTATTCTTGCTTGTTAAATAATTAATTGTTATTCCTGAAGATGATAAATAATTGATAAATTGGAAATTATTTGAATTGAAGAAATTTAATTAATATATTGAGAATTGTTGCATTTGAAGAAATTTGATTATTTCCGCTGATTAAATAAATTATTTTAAACTCTGTAAATCATATTGATTTAAATATCCTAGTTGTATTCAATTATTATTATTGACCCATAGTGAGTGTCAAAGTCGGCCATCTCGTCTCTACCACTTCGAAATTAGGCTTAGTACTTACTGGGTACACGTTGTTTACGTACTCATACTACACTTGCTGCACTTTTTGTGCAGGAACTGAGGTAAGTATTAGTGGGGGACCTATCGTCTTGCACCCACGTTATCCAGGGGCATAGTGGTGAGCTGTTTCTCTAATCTGTTCTGCAGCTACTAGTGTCTCTTTGTATTTTTCATTATGTCTATTTTTATTTCAGGCAGTATTTTAGGTTTTGTATAATCTACTAGATGCTCATACACTTGTGACACCAGGACTTGGCACACACATTGGTAGAGTTTAGGTTTTATTATAGTTTCTAGGTTTTAACTTTTATCAATGTATGCTTAATTTATTTGTTGGCTTGCCTAGCTGTAGTGTTGGGCGTCATCATGACTTATAGATGAAATTGGGTTGTGACAAATACCCATTCTTCCCAACCCATTAGCCCACTCTCCACATAAAATACAAGATTTAATGTTAGCCATTTATTCCTCTCTAATCCTATAGCCATCGTCACTTCCCACTTCGATATAAAATACCCAATTATGAACCCTACCCAATATTTCCTCCAACCTAGAAGAACCCCCCT
>AWOL01S0023879.1:12260-22287 GCA_000715115.1 Nicotiana otophora
AAGTAAGGATCATCGATGATGTGAAAAGATGCCAAAGATGAGAGGGTAAAACATCTATATGTAGATCATCGTAGCACTAAATCTTAATGCTCCCCTAAAGGGGGGAATATGGAGTGATGTGATATTAAGTCAGAAATAAGTGGTTCAAGTAATTATAGAATGGTAAGGGAAGAATGCGAAAAAAATGAAAAATGGATGAGATTGCAGTTATTCAAAGCCTACAGATATGCTACGATTCCAAAACATTATGCAAACACGGCTTCAAGGAAAGGAAGTAAGGGTCCCTGCCCGAGATGTTATTGATAAATAAGGAGCCACTGCGAGCCGTAAGTTAATGCAAATGAAATAACCCAAGAAAGATTACGTGGAATATTGATATGAGGATGGGCCAACGAGTAGTTAGTAGTTTATCCACAAAGAGCCTAGTTATGGCTAAACAAGGGGACACAAATAAATCAACAGATTGTGCAAGATGAACATAGTGAACCCAAACATGGGGAATTCAGTCTCGCAGATACGACATCATGATCCTTGAGAAATATTCAGATAGGACTTGGGGTAGTAAAGGTACCGTATGAGTGTTACGGAAATAAAAGAGCATCCCACTGGGAAGACAGTCAAAATATCAGTTCACAGGCAACCCTACAAGCACAAAGGTGTAGAGGTAAGTAATTACAGGTAATTACAGGCGAGGAAGGACATCAAAAATTCTATCGAGTATACGATGTGATAAGCTCACAACTTTAAAAGAAGCAGAGGATCCTCCCTAAATACTACAATGAAAGACTAGTTGAGGAAGTAAGGAAGAAGGCTTCAACCTATGCTCAGTAACCTAAGGAGGAAATGGTCTTGTAACAACAGTCTCACAACAACATTGTATGCTCTACATAAGGAAGTGGTACCTACCGTGGCTAAGGAACGGGAAAAAAAATCAAAAGTAATGTTCGAGATCATATGAGTTGCACGAAACGTTTGGCATGCGTTGGAACTATGATAAGCCAAGTATACATGCAATAATTGACAAAACGACCAGGAAAACTAATTGCTTACATTTAAAGAAAATGGAGAAGGAACGAAAGGAATTATTTGATCAGTGATCCAGAGTGAGTTATGTAATGAATGCATGTAAGATTTTGGAGTATTATCCATGCAGCATATATATGACAATCATATAGCCGTAGAAGACACCGGTATAAGTGAAAGAAAGAATTGAGCCCAGGGCATAGACAAATGATTGAATTGTTAGAAGATTATGTCATGGATAGTCCATAGCGCCCATGAAAGGCTAAAGTAATAACTAATCCCAGGAGCCGCATATCGGAAGATAGTTTAAGCCTACATGAAGGCTGATTATAAGGAAAACGAAACTAAATAGTTACATCAACTCAGTAAATCATGAGTCTGATTATTGGACCAAAACATTTTAGACCTCGTGATTGAGAACATTGCAGGATCACTCTTAAATACAAGAGAGATAGTACATTNAGCGGGACCCTGTCCCAACCTTTATGACATTTATGTGCTCTTAGAGGCTTATAGACATATGTCGTGTACGCGAATGATTGTACGGCCTTGTCAGGCCTATGTTTTTAATTTATAAATGATGATGTTGGTCTATTAGGCCCGTATGTCACGTGTATATGATTATGTAATTAGAAAGATACGTTACGTTGGTACTCGGTTGAGTAAGGTACCGGGTGCCTGTCGTGGCCCATCGATTTGGGTCATGACAAAAGTGGTATTAGAGCAGTTCTGTCATAGGGAGTCTACAAGCCTTGTCTAGTAGAGTCTTGTTTATGGGTGTGTTGTGCACCACACTTATACGCAGGAGGCTACAAGGCATTTAGGACTGTCACTCTTTCTTCTTACTCTAGATCATGTGGTAGAGCTCAGTTGTTAGAACTCAATTTCCTAAACTTTATCTTATTGATAGTACGATGATGCCTCCATCCAGAAAAATGGTTGGCAAGAGATGTAGCTGTGGAAGAGTTGAGTAAGAGGAACTCAATTTTTGCATCATGGTTATGATGGATAAATATGAGGTATTCAACAGATCATGTGTTTACTAAGATGTGTAAACTTCTTGATAAGGATCCCTAAGACTAGAATGTCTATCCACTCTTACGGTAAAAAGGAATAAGAGAATCGGAAGGTACACACAAGTTTCAGCAAGTAAAAGAAGCAAGATGAAAAAGGGTACGAGGTACCCAGTTAATGAAAGTTAACAGTATTTACAATTCAAGCAGAGAAATATAAGCATTCTGAGTTACCTTCAACAGTAACAGAGATATATACAATTAATCACACCCATTTCAGTTATGCCCTTTGGGGGCTAACAAGTGTATTTTAAGAAAAGGACGGGATATCAGGATCTGGCTGGGGTTAGTATAACCCAAAATGGTAAAGGGATTGTTTGTGGTAGTTGACATTTCCGAAGGGTATTGCAAATATGGTAATAGATCTCCTTGTGAGACACCCAGATGGTGCACTCTAAAATAGTACAGCTAGATATGAGTACTACAAAGATAGGCACTGGAAGCCTTGAAGGGATAAACATTACCTTAGTATAACTCCCGTCCCTAGTAGAACGGGAATGTTAGGAAACCCGAAGAGCCAGGGGATGGAGCAAGGGGAGCTAAAAGCAAAAAATGTCTTGTTGAAGTTTTCGGAATAAAGTAATAGACATAAATGTCAGCGGGAAATAAGAAGAGAGTTAATGAAGCATTATGAGTAAGATTTGATACATGGACGATAATGGTAGATAAAAAAGATGACAGTATTACTAAGTCTATACTCAAGTGACGGAAAATACGAGAGGTGACAGGCCTCGAGCCAACAAAAGAGTATAGGCCATAAAGACATATCTTCATTTCGAGAATTAAGTTCGTGACTTCAACGCGACTATCGAAAGAAAAAGTTAGACCTAAGAGTAATAAGAAATCAGCATGGACTGATGAACAAGATAAACTAAGCATGAACTAAGGACTGAGTAGTAGTCGACATCATGACAATTTTAGAGATTGCGTCCCGGTGATAATAGAATGGAGGACAGAAGAATACCCTTTAAAGGTCANGCAGTCGATGATTTCTAGGTATCGAGAGGTCCAGTTAAGAAAGTAAAGAAGAGTTAGAGACGATGTGATGTTTCGCTTGATGTTCCAAAATCACATAAGTAAATTTGTGGTGCAAGCAAGTTGAATGAAGGTTGCGAGTAGTATATATTAATATGTGTAGGTCGCAAGCTAAAGTATGGTAAAACGACAAGGTTTTAGGAGTACAGGAGTAAGGATAAGAACGGGTGAGTGAGAAGGTGATGAGAACGGATAAGTCCTTGGGAGTAAGCCCATGAAAACAAGAGAGTTGATGTTTTGTCTAAGTTATAGAAAGTTCCGTATAGCGTGAATGAAATCAAATGAGTTTATGATTAATAGCATTTAGAAGAGATGGAATGCCGCCCTGGTAGTACAATGAGGGTGTAATTGTGAAAGATAAAGGATGACGTTTGGGTCTTCGATTGAGTAATGATTTGATTTCAGACAGCACGGGATTAGAATACCTCTACCAATAAGATGAATCACGTTGGGATGCCATGAAATACGGTTATGGAAGTACGGTATCGCCCCCAGGTGGGTTAGGAAAATCACTTCAAATGATCCTCAATGCAACGTGAGCCCTAGTGATTACGTAAGAGGTTTCAAGTTATCGGTGGTATATTGTAGATTAATATTGAGGTGAATCAACAATGGATGGACAAAAGTCACAAAGTATGAGATGAGAATTAGGTCGTCATTCTTAAGACGAACAATAATGAGGAAGCATTAAAAGACCTAGATTTATACATATGGGATAAGCAACAAGAGTAAGCTGGAATTTCGTAGCAGACCTCAACAACTATAAATCAAAGTAAGAGTTATGGTATAGTATGACCTACCTAGATGCAGTAAAGTCATGCCGATAGATAACCAGGCCTATGAAATAAGATATAGCAATATTCATAAGTTCGACAAAGTACCGAGCGAAGAACTTGAGTATACCTATAGATGCCTAGAGGGACATCTTGTCAGGCTCTGTATGTTTACAAAGTGAGGCCTAGAGATGGGCTAAGAACTAGAGGAAAAGGGAAAGAAGAGTCGCATAGACGCACTTACAAAGTCAGAGTCGTACAAACTACATGATAAAAGATAGCAACAGTTACAAGATTGGAATGATTCCGACCATGAGTCGTGGTGTGAGAAAGAGGCCTAAAGGGGGGAATACCATGGCCTTTGGATTTATTTAAAGAACAGTTTCCTAAATGGAAAGAAGAGTATTAAAGTATTCGCAAGAGCTACGGGTTATGAGAATGATAAGTGCATCAGTTAACATTCGAGGACGAATGTTCCAAAGGGGGGAATGATGTTACACCCCATATTTTCGTACGTGAGAGTACGCNATAAGTGGTTCAAGTAATTATAGAATGGTAAGGGAAGAATGCGAAAAAAATGAAAAATGGATGAGATTGCAGTTATTCAAAGCCTACAGATATGCTACGATTCCAAAACATTATGCAAACACGGCTTCAAGGAAAGGAAGTAAGGGTCCCTGCCCGAGATGTTATTGATAAATAAGGAGCCACTGCGAGCCGTAAGTTAATGCAAATGAAATAACCCAAGAAAGATTACGTGGAATATTGATATGAGGATGGGCCAACGAGTAGTTAGTAGTTTATCCACAAAGAGCCTAGTTATGGCTAAACAAGGGGACACAAATAAATCAACAGATTGTGCAAGATGAACATAGTGAACCCAAACATGGGGAATTCAGTCTCGCAGATACGACATCATGATCCTTGAGAAATATTCAGATAGGACTTGGGGTAGTAAAGGTACCGTATGAGTGTTACGGAAATAAAAGAGCATCCCACTGGGAAGACAGTCAAAATATCAGTTCACAGGCAACCCTACAAGCACAAAGGTGTAGAGGTAAGTAATTACAGGTAATTACAGGCGAGGAAGGACATCAAAAATTCTATCGAGTATACGATGTGATAAGCTCACAACTTTAAAAGAAGCAGAGGATCCTCCCTAAATACTACAATGAAAGACTAGTTGAGGAAGTAAGGAAGAAGGCTTCAACCTATGCTCAGTAACCTAAGGAGGAAATGGTCTTGTAACAACAGTCTCACAACAACATTGTATGCTCTACATAAGGAAGTGGTACCTACCGTGGCTAAGGAACGGGAAAAAAAATCAAAAGTAATGTTCGAGATCATATGAGTTGCACGAAACGTTTGGCATGCGTTGGAACTATGATAAGCCAAGTATACATGCAATAATTGACAAAACGACCAGGAAAACTAATTGCTTACATTTAAAGAAAATGGAGAAGGAACGAAAGGAATTATTTGATCAGTGATCCAGAGTGAGTTATGTAATGAATGCATGTAAGATTTTGGAGTATTATCCATGCAGCATATATATGACAATCATATAGCCGTAGAAGACACCGGTATAAGTGAAAGAAAGAATTGAGCCCAGGGCATAGACAAATGATTGAATTGTTAGAAGATTATGTCATGGATAGTCCATAGCGCCCATGAAAGGCTAAAGTAATAACTAATCCCAGGAGCCGCATATCGGAAGATAGTTTAAGCCTACATGAAGGCTGATTANGTACGTGAGAGTACGCCATAAATAAATTGATGACAGCTCGGAAATGAGATGTCACATCCCGCATTTTTGTATGTTAAACATTTCATCGTAAGTTAATTGACGTAAGCTTGGGAACGAGATTATTTTGGAATTATAAGTATTACGTTATTTCAAATAAGTGATGAGTAAAATCGTGAAGGTAAGAAGGTAAGAAAATCAAAGAAAATGAATTTACGTCAAAGTTTGACATGTTGGGATAAAATACGGTCCAAGCTAAAATACCTGGTATTTAAGGACTAGTACAATACAAGGTACCACATGACCATGATAGTAAGGTGTATAAGGTATGTTACAAGCGGGTATTATTTTAAGTAATTTGAGATAATATTTATTTATACGGATAATTGGTTAATTATCGGGTAACGTGACATTACGTAATTAATTAATAAATTATGAGATAAGACCAAATCTCCCACCACCCCAAAAAAAAGTGTGGCAGCGAGCCACATTCTAAAGAAATGACTCTTAGTCATTTCTTATTAGGTGGCATAATGTGTTAGTTACACATTCACTCTACTCTAATATTTTCCATACTAAAGACTATACAATCAGAATGTTAGTCATTCTTACAATTAGAATGTTAGTCATTNAGACCTAGATTTATACATATGGGATAAGCAACAAGAGTAAGCTGGAATTTCGTAGCAGACCTCAACAACTATAAATCAAAGTAAGAGTTATGGTATAGTATGACCTACCTAGATGCAGTAAAGTCATGCCGATAGATAACCAGGCCTATGAAATAAGATATAGCAATATTCATAAGTTCGACAAAGTACCGAGCGAAGAACTTGAGTATACCTATAGATGCCTAGAGGGACATCTTGTCAGGCTCTGTATGTTTACAAAGTGAGGCCTAGAGATGGGCTAAGAACTAGAGGAAAAGGGAAAGAAGAGTCGCATAGACGCACTTACAAAGTCAGAGTCGTACAAACTACATGATAAAAGATAGCAACAGTTACAAGATTGGAATGATTCCGACCATGAGTCGTGGTGTGAGAAAGAGGCCTAAAGGGGGGAATACCATGGCCTTTGGATTTATTTAAAGAACAGTTTCCTAAATGGAAAGAAGAGTATTAAAGTATTCGCAAGAGCTACGGGTTATGAGAATGATAAGTGCATCAGTTAACATTCGAGGACGAATGTTCCAAAGGGGGGAATGATGTTACACCCCATATTTTCGTACGTGAGAGTACGCCATAAATAAATTGATGACAGCTCGGAAATGAGATGTCACATCCCGCATTTTTGTATGTTAAACATTTCATCGTAAGTTAATTGACGTAAGCTTGGGAACGAGATTATTTTGGAATTATAAGTATTACGTTATTTCAAATAAGTGATGAGTAAAATCGTGAAGGTAAGAAGGTAAGAAAATCAAAGAAAATGAATTTACGTCAAAGTTTGACATGTTGGGATAAAATACGGTCCAAGCTAAAATACCTGGTATTTAAGGACTAGTACAATACAAGGTACCACATGACCATGATAGTAAGGTGTATAAGGTATGTTACAAGCGGGTATTATTTTAAGTAATTTGAGATAATATTTATTTATACGGATAATTGGTTAATTATCGGGTAACGTGACATTACGTAATTAATTAATAAATTATGAGATAAGACCAAATCTCCCACCACCCCAAAAAAAAGTGTGGCAGCGAGCCACATTCTAAAGAAATGACTCTTAGTCATTTCTTATTAGGTGGCATAATGTGTTAGTTACACATTCACTCTACTCTAATATTTTCCATACTAAAGACTATACAATCAGAATGTTAGTCATTCTTACAATTAGAATGTTAGTCATTCTTACCTTCATAATGTTAATCATTCTTACAACCAGAACATTAGCCATTTTTACGAGCTTTCAACAAAGTGTCTTTCAACCAAAATCCAACGAGAAGTATTAGAAGCTTAACAACGTAAAAATTTTGCGGTTCTAAAGGAGTACGGTGCAACCTTTTCCAAGAATATCATACGGATCTTTCCCTACTCCAGGTTTGTTAAGGCTATCCCTTCTTTCCTTTTGGCATGATCTATACGAAACGAGCAAATGCACAATTTTAATAAATGACTCTATTCATAGAAATATTAGGGGTGTCTATATTCTTCATTCCCCATGTGAATTATTATTATGTCTTCTGTTCATGGGTCTCAGAAAATACATATTTGATAAAATTTATCTGACATGCATATTATTTTTATGACTTTCCGAGAAAATCTTATTAACGTATTTCTTATGCATTTCATGCATTTATACATGTACATTGACCCATGACCAGATGGCGTTATATACGTGTATATTATATGTATATGGGATATAGGAAAAGGTTATGACATTATATACGCACCACCACCTAATCAGCTGGTATACATTAATAATTTTCCCACAGTGGCCGAAAAGATATGATGGGATGCCCTCAGAGGCATGATGATGTTATGAACACATATACCAATGCATGGTATGCCATTTATACGCATATGCATGATATTATAAAAATGAAATTATTCACAAAGCTATGCAAACGTACATGTCGAGTCTTTTACTCCATGTTTCTCTCATGTCTATTATTTACTAAATTTCATTCCTTACATACTTGGTACATTATTTGTACTGATGTCCCTTTTGCCTGGAGACGCTGTGTTTCATGCCCGCAGGTTTGGATAGACAGGTCAAGTAGGCGATCAGCTCAGCGAAAGATGTTGGTGCATTCCATTTGTTCCGGAGTTGCTTATGTGGTCAGTATGATTAGAACATGTACTGATTAGTATGGCGGGGCCCTGTCCCGACCTTTATGACATTTATGTACTCTTAGAGGCTTGTAGACATATGTCGTATACGTGAAAGATTGTACGGCCTTGTCGGCCTATATTTTGAGTTTATAAATGATGATGTTAGCCTGTTAGGCCTATATGTCACGTGTATATGATGATGAAATAAGAAAGATACATTATGTTGGTACTCGGTTGAGTAAGGTACTGGGTGCCCGTCGCGGCCCATCGGTTTGGGTCGTGACAATGGATTGGTTGTCTCCATGTCATGTTGTTCTAGATTGTCATGCTAAGACTGTGACATTGGCAATGCCACGGTTGCCAAGGATCGAGTGGAGATGTACTCCTGATTTTGTCCCTAGAAGGGTAATTTCTTATTTAAAGACCCAACGAATAGTTGGGAAGGGGTGTTTATCATATTTGGCTTTTGTGAGAGATGTTGATGCAGACACTCCTACCATTCATTCCATTACGGTAGTGCGAGATTGTTCGGATGTGTTTCCTGCAGATCTTTTGGATATGCCACCCGACAGGGAATTGATTTCGGTATTGACTCGGTTCCGGGCACTCAGCACATTTCTATTCCTCCATATCGTATGACACTAGAAGAGTTAAAATAACTAAAAGACTAGCTTGAGGAAGTTCTTGATAAGGGGTTTATTAGGCCTAGTGTGTCGCCTTGGGGTGCACCAGCTCTTTTTGTGAAAAAGAATGATGGTACTGTGCGGATGTGCATTGACTACAAGCAGTTGAATAAAGTTACAATCAAAAATAGGTATCCTTTGACGCGCATTAATGATTTATTTGACCAGCTCCAAGGAGCTAGAGTAATTTCCATAGTATATTTGAGGTCTACATATTACTAGTTGAAATTCGGGATTCGGATATTCATACGACGGCCTTCAGTACCCGTTATGGACACTATAAATTTCTCATGATGTCTTTTTGGCTGACCAACNGTATCCTTTGACGCGCATTAATGATTTATTTGACCTGCTCCAAGGAGCTAGAGTATTTTCCAAAGTATCTTTGAGGTCTACGTATTACCAGTTGAAATTTGGGATTCAGATATTCATAAGACGGCATTCAGGACCCGTTATGGACACTATAAATTTCTCATGATGTCTTTTCGGCTGACCAACGCCCCATCAACATTTATACAACTAATGAACAATGTATTTGTTTGTCGTAGTATTTATTGTTGATATCTTGATGTACTCATGTAACCATGAAGAGCATGCACAACATTTGAGAATTGCACTACAGAGGCTGAGGGAGGAGAAACTTTATGCCAAATTCACCATGTGTGAGATATGGCTTAGTTCAATAGCATTCTTGCGACAGGTGGTGTCTAGAGAAGGGACTTGTGAAGATCCGAGGAAGATAGATGCAGTTCAGAGTTGGCCCAGGCCATCTTCAGCTACTGAGATTCGGCGTTTTCTTGGGTTGGCTTGTATTATTATCTTTTTGTGGAAGGGGTCTCATCCATTGTCGCGCCTATGACTAAATTGACCAAGAAAGGTGCTCTATTTAGGTAGTCAGATGAGTGTGAAGAGAGCTTTC
>AWOL01S0023883.1:0-19659 GCA_000715115.1 Nicotiana otophora
ACATACTTGCACTATCACCTAGTCTCTCTGCAGTTCATCCGGTATTCCATGTTTCTATGCTCCAGAAGTATCACGGCAATCCGTCTCATGTGTTAGACTTCAGTTTAGTTCAGTTGGACAAGGACCTATCTTATGTTGAGGAACCAATGGCTATTTTAGATAGGCAGGTTCGAAAGCTGAGGTCAAAGAACATTGCTTCCGTGAAGGTTCGGTAGAGGGGTCATCCGGTCGAAGAGGCGACTTGGGAGACCGAGCATGATATGTGTAACTGTTATCCACACTTATTCACCAGCTCAGGTACTTTTTCTAACTCCGTTCGAGGACGAACATTTATTTTCGAGGTGGGGAATATGATGACCCAAAATGTCATCTTTAAATTTAATAATTAATTCTGTGTTCTAAGACCTCGTAAAGCACTATTTATCATTTCTCGACTTGCGTGCGTAGTCCGTAAAATTTTCCGGAGAGTTCTTAGGTGAAAAATGGATTGAAAGGTGAATTAGAGCTTTAAAAACTCAACTTTGTTGACTTTGGTCAACGTTTTGAGCAAACGAACTCGGATCGGTGTTTTGACAGTTCCGGTAGGTCCGTGTTATGATTTAGGACTTGGGCGTATGCCCGGAATCAAATTCCGAGGTCCCTAGCTCAATATATGAAATTTTGATGAAAAATTAAAAATTTGTAAGCTTAATGATTTTTAAGAATTTACTGATGTTGGATTTATTGACACCGAGTCCGTATTTTGGTTCTGGAGGCCGGTATAGGCCCACTATAATATTTATGACTTGTCTGCCAAATTTGGTGAGAGACGAAGTTGATTTGACGTGATTCGAACGTCCGGTTGTGAAAATATAAGTTTTAAAGTTTTCTTGAAAATTTCCTTTGATTTTGTGTCTGATTTGTAGTTTTGGGTATTATTTGGGAAATTTGATCGTGCGAGCAAGTTCGTATAATGTTTTAGGACATGTTGGTATATTTGGTTTGGGTCCCGAGGGTCTCGGGTGAGTTTCGGATGGTTAACGGATCAAATTCGGACTTAGAAAAAATATGGGAAAATTTCTGTCTTCTGGTGTAATCGCACCTGCGAGAAATTGGCCGCAGGTGCGATGCCGCAGATGCAGCTCATGTTGCATAGAAGCGCTTGCGCAGAAACGCGAGGAAGGGCGCAGGTGCGGGCAGGCGCGCAGGTGCGATGGAATTTTCCGCACCTGCGAAGGCGCAGATGCGGTACAAGGCTCGCAGATGCGAAGGCAGCTGGGCTGGCTAATTTCTGTAGATGCGGTGTTTTACCGCAGGTGCGAGAATTTTGTTCGCAGGTGCGAAAGCACTGGGCAGTGTACAAAACAGCAGGGTCCGAGAAATTTTGTCATTTTTGACATTACCAAAAGCGGGTGAGGCGATTTTTGAGCGAGAAATCACGGAAAATCTTGAAGTAAGTCACATGTGATCATTGTTAGTCAATTATATTGGATTATCATTGAATATTTCGAATAGATTACATGCTTTTGAGGTGAAATTAGAGGATTTGGGCCTAGGGATTTCAAAATGAGAATTTGAGATTTGGAGGTCAAGTTGATGCCGGATTTTAGTAAAAATGGTATGGTTGGACTCGTGATTGAATATGCGTTCATATTTCATAACTTTCGCCGAATTTTGAGACGTGGGTCCCACTGGCCATTTTTGAGTTAATTTCGAATTTTATTGAAAAATATAGTATTTTATTATAGAATTGATTCTATAATTTTTGTTGACTATATCGAATTAATTATGACTAGATACGAGTCGACTGGAATGAGAAAATCGAGGAAAAGGCGTACTACTTGGTTAAATTAGAGCAAGTCGATGTAAGTTACTTGTCTAACCTTGTGTGGGAAAAATTTTCTCTAGGATTGGTATTAATTATAATATGATAAAATTCGTGTACACAAGGTGACGAGTGTGTACATAGGCTAAATGTGAAGGATTATATTTTTAAATTGTGTAGATCACTGTTGCATAGTAATTAAATTGATAAATCTTATTATATTCTCTATCATTGATTTGATTCATATACTTTAAATTTGGTTGACCTTTTTCCTGCTAATTGTTTTGCCTGTTTAGTTGGAACTTGGTTTCTTTTATTCTGTGTATTATTTGAAGGTTGATTTTCTTTAAATTAAATATTATTGATGATTTATTTTGGCATGAGCCGTGAGCTCTTTATTGTGAAAAAAATATTATTGATGATTTATTTTTTCATGAGCCGTGAGCTATTTATTGTGAAAAAATATTATTGTTGAATTATTTTGGCAAGTTAAATTATTTGAGCACTTGAGGTGCATATTGTGATATATTATGATATTGATACGCATGCGGTGGTATAAGGTCTGGGTATTGAAACGCATGCGGTGAGATAAGGGTGGCTTGATACGCGTGGCTAGTAGGGGAACTACTAGATGTAATGCGGTGTGATAAGGATGGCTAAAACGCGGGATGCTATTTCGGGAAAAATAATTTCTTTAAAATAAATTGTGAAGGCTCCCGCGGGGAGATAAAGGGAAATGAGATATCGTGAATTTATTATGATTTGGGACTACGAGGCGCTATCTCGGGTGTGCCCTTGTTGATATTGATTTATGGTCGTAGTTGCCTTTGATTTTGTTGTGAGTTTTCTTAAATAACAACAATCCAGTAAAATCCCACTAATGGAGTCTAGGGAGGGTAATGTGTAAGCAGACCTTACCCCTACCCCGAAGGAGTAGAGAGGCTGTTTCTGAAAGACCCTCGGTTCAAAAAAGGACAAAAGGGCAAAAAAGAGACAATATTAGTATCTTTTTAAGAAATTTCTTTTCTTAAAGTTGAAAAGAAATTTTGTTTTGTTCCACGAAGTATTATTTTCCATTATTTGTGTAATTAAATGGTGACCTCCAGTAGGGCCTGGCCTGACCTCGTTACTACTCTACCGAAGTTAGGCTTGGCACTTACTGGGTACCGCTGTGGTGTACTCATACTACGCTTCTGCACACCTTTTTGTGCAGATCCAGGTACTTCTTACCAGCCCAGACATCAGTGAGTGCACGGAGACTTCGAGGTATATCTGCCAGCATCCGCAGACTCCGGAGTCCCCTTCTATTATTGTCATGTTGCTTCCTTATTTTCTTAGACTCTGTTATATAGAGACATTGAGGATAAATCCTTAGAAGCTTGTGACTTATTTCTACTAGGTTTTGTGAGTTGTAATTATGTAAAGTTTCAGATTTTTATTTTTATTCCGCATTGATAGGCTTACCTAGTATTAGAGACTAGGTGCCATCACAACATCCTACAGAGGGAATTTGGGGTCGTGACATCTTTAGATGCTATTCTCAATTTCTTGCTAAGGAAAAAATCAAACAAGTTAGTAATAAACATAAGGATCAAAGCAATTACACAACTGTCTAAGCCCCTCGGTGGGCGCTAAAGTATTTACCCGTAAAACAGTATAGTTGAATTTGTTATGTGGTTTATAGACAAGCAAACTGATTTGATCCAAAAATAATAAATAAATAAGATTAAAAGTAAGACTTATAAATTAAAATTGAAGAAGATGACAAGCCTGGCTCCGAGAAAAGCGTCTCCGGGGACAGAAATGATAACAATATGAAAGAGCAAATAAAGTTATTTAATTGAGAGCGAAAAGGGAATACATCATATGTTTTGCCCAAAATTTCGTTTCTTACAATGGCTGTTGATCCTGCTATTTATAGCTATACCTAGGGAAACAAGATCCTAGGATTAAGCCCTACTTAAATGATAATAAAGGAGCCATTGATGAATATGTAACGACAGGCCATGAACGCAAATATTCTCTGCAATGGATGCCCATTTAATGTTAGAGAATATTCTTCATTTAAGTGGTACCCGATGGCAAATATTCGATCTGCTCCCGTTGACTATACTCCTTTCGGGTTTACCCGATGTCAATTGCAGTTGTTGTCCCCGGTATTGGTTGTTACTTAATTCGCCTTTCACCTGTCTTCGGTTCCACGTGTCGTGCTATCATTTGATCATTTATTAATAAACTAATTTTACCCTATACAATACTTATTACAGAGAATTCAAAACCTAAGCGAAAATTAGACTAGGTCAGGTAACCTACATAAAAAAGAAAGTGTCAATTTGTTTCGACTATGAACATATTCACAGTCAATTATATTACTACTAGATAATAGTTCAGATTGATGTCAGAGACAAGATTTTCACCAAGGAGATTCATATAAAATAAAAAAGGTAAGCATGTGACGAAACTAAGGGAATTCAACATCTATTTTATATACACTAGTGTTAGAACCCGTGCGATGCGCGAATAATTTGACAGAATATTAATCTTAAAAAATTATGGTTTAATATATCATATTATTTTAATAAATCTTAGTTGTTATTATATTATTTAATATAGTGTACAGAAATATAACAAAATCTATACAAAATCAAAGGATATACATAGTATACATTTACTATTAATAACTTTTTATTAACTTGTCAATTGACTTATATTTTGATATCTTTTAGTATAACATAGATACATACTTTCTTGATCTAAAAATAATTTTTTTAAACTTAATATATACTGTTCAAAATTTTTCAATGTTCTAAATTCATCAATAATTCTTTTGAGTGTTATTTATTTATCTTTTATTTTTTAATTAATTCAAAATATAAATATCATATAATTATCTTTATCCTCCTATTTTAGTACATTCTTTTCTACTGTAATATTTGATTGGTTTTCTCTTTTGTAGTTTACTAAAAATTTAAATAAAGTCATATTTGTTTTACTAAATTATAATTTTGAATTCATCAAAAATATAAAGAGATAAGCCTTTTATTATTTTTATAAAAAACCTACCGATATTTTTAATAATTATTAATTTATGTTATATATATATATAATATGATTATCTTATGTATAATATCCTAAAAGTATCTTTATATTTTTGTATTTTGCATTATGAAATTATGAGTTCTATTTATTAACTAAAATATCCTACATCAGGAATTTAATTAGTATATACATTTTTACGCTATTGCTTGAAATTCCTTTTTTTAGTATTATTCCCTTATAACTATTTGTTTAATATGATTTTAGTTATGTTTATATGTACGACTTTTCTCATCATAATTCTGATTATAAGTCTTATATCTTTATGTTTTCCCACAATTCTGTTTGGTTCCTTGCTTATCTAATTGTATTATCCATTCATTAATATATCTCTACATTGAAGTTATATAATTATATATTTTTTTTATGTTTTTATAATAGTTTCCTTAAAAATATATAGATATTTAATTATTTTAAATTCAAATTCAAAAAAGTAACTAATAATTATTAACGAACATAATTAAATTTTGTCCCAAAATTGGACACTTGTTGAATTTTTGTTGTGACACTTGGCATCATCACATTGATTTGCTTCTCCTATTCTAGATAGATTAATTAATAATAATTCTTTTTGGTTCCTTGTTTAGCTAATTGTATTATCCATTAATTAATATATCTCTACATTGAAGTTATACAATATTTTTATTTTTTATAACAGTTTCCTTAAAAATATATAGATATTTAGTTATTTTAAATTCAAATTCAAAAAAAGTAACTAATAATTATTAACTAACGTAACTAATTTTTTCCTAAAATTGGACACTTGTTAAATTTTTGTTGTGACACTTGACATCATCACATTGATTTGCTTCTCCTATTCTATATAGATTAATAATTAATATATCTCTACATTGAAGTTATACAATTATATATATATTTTATTTTTTTATGATAGTTTCCTTAAAAATATATAGATATTTAATTATTATAAATTCAAATTAAAAAAAAGTAACTAATAATTATTAACTAACGTAACTAATTTTGTCCTAAAATTGGACACTTGTTGAATTTTTGTTGTGATACTTGGCATTATCACATTGATTTTGCTTCTCCTATTCTGTATAGATAAGAAGAAATTGACCTTATACATACAATACAATGTAATTTTTGGACAAACCCCCTTCCTCCCTCTAACTCTGCCCTTGTTCAAATAAAGCAATACTAAACAATGTCAAACAACTGATTTTCCGCTAGCAACAAGAACAACAACAACCCAATATAATTCCACTAGTGGGGTCTGGAGAGGGTAGTGTGTACGCAGACCTTTCCCCTACCCTGGAGTAGAGAGGCTGTTTCCGATAAACCCTCGGCTCTCTCCCTCCAAAAACTCCTCACCTTGCTTTTGGGGTGACTCGAACTCACAACCTCTTGGTTGGATAAAACCCTCGATTCTCCGCTAGCTTCGCCCCTAATTAGGATAAAACAATACTACAACCTGTAAGTTTTGGACTTATATTTTCAAAGAACAAGACCTTTGAGCTTATTAAGCATAGATTCTAGATTCGCCATTGCACACACATTTATTGCCTCCTTATCCCAATTCCTGAAAATAAAGACTTGTATAAGGTAAAATATAATATGATATGTGGCTGACTAAAAGGAGGACACGTGGAATCCAAGATGCGATGGTTGAGGACCGAACGCAGCCACTGTGCTTATCACCGGAATGAATAACGTTCATAAAAGTGTATTAAATGCTCTGTGTCCGGTAGCATTTACTAAATAATATTCTACAACATTAAGAGCGACGATTCGTTACAAATAATTTGGTATTTACGCTCAACGTTACATCCTCATCAATGACCCACATAATTGACATTAAAGGAGGGTACGATCATAGGACCTTCTTCCCTAGACATAGCTATAAATAGTGAGCTGAGTTATCATTATAAGAGACACAAAATTTCTGGCAAGAGCATATGTTATATTCTATACAAAGCTTTATACAATTTCACTCTGTTGCTTTTTGATCCTATCATTGCTGTGTTTGGAAACCGTGTTCACGGAATCACTATCTTTGCTATTTCACATACACTTTAAGGCTAAGTACTGTGTATTTTTTCGATTATTATATTATTTCATGATCAAATTAGTTCACTTATCTAGAAACTACGTATAAATTCAACTCTACCATTTTACGGGTAAACAGTTTGGCGCCCATCGTGGGGCCTAGACAGTCGTGAAATTAAATTGATCCTTACCTCTTTTACTAACGTGTTTTGACTATTTTCGTCTTAGAAAAAATCGCAAAAAATAGCAGATAACACTGTTAACGATGCACACAACCCCAAAATTCGAGGGGATCAACCTCATTTCGAGGACTCAATCAGTGACACCCACAATGAGGGAAAAAATGCCACGTTAGAGCATGACAGACGATATTCTCGACAGGTTTGGGAAAGAACTCCTAATGATGCTGATGAGGAGCAAGTAGCGGATGCTGTGAGGATCTTGAAAGAGAAACAAAAAATCATCCTAGACCATCTCACGCGACAAGATCAAGTTATGACGGAACTGAAGCAGGCGCTATCAAGTTCTTCAAATAATGCAAACAGGCGCGATCTAATTCCTCCCGTTGTTCCCTCAGATAAAACAACACAGAGAGTCGACAACAACACTCCTAGGGGTGAAGTCAGCTCCGATGGGGCTGGGGGGAGCAGACCAGGTCTTAACAACGAGAATGATTTATTCAAAGATGAGCTTTTACTGTTCATGAGGGAAGTAAATGCCCGCATGGATCAAATCCCGAGCGCACCACCAGTATTGAAAGGCCTGAACTCGAAGAAGTATGTTCAATTACCGTACAAGCTAAGTGCGGCACCAATACTAATCTCGAAGCTTTTCAAAATGCCTGAAGTTCCAAAGTATGATGGAACTTCAGACCCACGGAAACATATTACCACCTACACAACGGTAGTGAAAGGAAATGATCTAGCTCCTCACGAGATTGAATCTATGTTGCTAAAGAAATTCGGCGAAACTCTTACGAGGGGAGCCCTAACATGGTATTCGTTACTGCTTGAGCATTCCATAGATTCCTTTGAGATGCTCGCGGATTCTTTCATTAAAGCTTATGTCGGGGCCAGAAAGGTGCAAGCCCGGAAGGCTGACATATTCAGAATCGCACAAGGAGAATCATAATTATTACAAGAGTTTGTTACACAATCCCAAAAAGAAAGAATGTTGCTCCAGGTCGTCCCGGATGAATGGGCAGCTGAAGCATTCACCAAAGGATTGAATCCGAGAGGTTCAGATGCTTCCCGGAAGCTGAAGGAGATCCTGTTTGAGTTTCAACCAACAACCTGGGTAGATGTTCACAACCGGTACGAGTTGAAGATAAGGATCGAAGATGAACATGTCGGTTCTACATCATCGTTCAAAGGACAGGAGAAGAACAGAGAAAAACCAACGGATGACTACAACACGGATATGCGGACTTCGAGGGGTCGGTTTTTACCCTACGAGCGTACCGAAGGCCGTGGCAAAAGTTTTCGAGCAGTAAACAAGTTCACCCTTGACGGAGGGACTGATCGTGGTNCCTACGAGCGTACCGAAGGCCGTGGTAAAAATTTTCGAGCAGTAAACAAGTTCACCGTTGACGGAGGGACTGATCGTGGTCGAAGCAATAGATCACTTCAAGATAAACAAACGTCGGGGTCTCGAGATCTTTCTTACCCCAGGTTATTAGAATATAACTTCAACGTCAGTATAGTGGAACTGGTGTCAACCATGAGGAACAATAAAGAAGCACGATTCTCGAGACCTTTGAGGTCCGATTCTAGCCATAGGGATCCTAATTTATGGTGCGAATAAAATGGGACAAACGGTCACCAGACATGGGACTGCCGACATCTTCGGGAGAAGGTGGCAATGCTATTGAAGAATGGTCATCTCCAAGAATTATTGAGCTAAGAATAATTACGGTCACAACAGAGACAACACGGAATCTTCAAAAGCAGGAGAAGAAACACTACGCCGAACGATCAACATTATCTTTAGGGGGAACGAGATTAACGGGGTCACCTTTCTGGGAGGACGATATCACTTTCACAGAGGAAGACACAAACAAATTTTTGTTACCACACATCAACGCACTGGTAATCTCTTTAAATGTGTTAGATTTTAAAATTAAGCGTGTTATAGTGGATCCAGAAAGTTCGGCTAATATCATACAATGGAGAGTATTGGAACAAGATAAACTCGCCGGAAGCATTATTCCGGTGACAAAACTCTTTGCTGGATTCAACCTTGCAAGGGTGACGACCTGGGGAGAGATCTTGCTGCTCACGAATGCTGAATGAGTAATGAAAACAACTCTTTTCGAAGTAGTGGATGGTGATATGGGATACAACATCTTCTTAGGAAGGCCATGGTTACACGATATGAAAGTTGTACCTTCGACGTATCATCAATTACTGACGTTTTTGATGCCCGAAGGAATCAAGCAGATAAGAGGTGACCAACCGGCAGCGAGAGAGATGAATGCAATCTCAATTTCCAGTAGGAAAGGGAAGGAGCGCACGACATAGCTGTAACACCCTAAAGAATTTTGAAATATTTAAGTGTAAAGCCCTGTAAAATTTCGCAAATGAATTCAAGGTTTCGTGGTGCCGGACTAGGCTTATGTGTTTGAGGATTTTAGAAATTCGGACTTTTTGGGTTGAACAATGCACTGAGGGATAAAGAAAAATTTTTGGCAGAGATATGCATTTCTGCGGTCCATTATGTGATCGTAGAATTAATCTGCGGATCACATAATGGCCGCAGAGTGAGGCAGGAGAGGGGTAGTTTTGGATGCCATTCTGCAGTCGACTATGCGACCGCAGAACTGTTCAGTGGTTCATTATGCGGCCGCAGAATAGGTATGCGGGCTGCATAGTGACCGCAGACCCAGGCAGATATTTTTGCCAATTTTGGACACCAATTATGTGGCCGATATGCGGCCCGCATATCGATTATGCGATCACAGACCTTGTTCCGGAGCTTCATTTTTGGGGTTTTATAACCCGACCCTACTGTGTTAAATACACGCTTTGGGCCATTTTTGAGCTAAAATCTTAAATTTTAGAGTGAGAGAGAGTGCCCTAGAGCGGTAGGTGTTCCTCAATAATTGTTCTTCAATTCTTGCTCAAATTTTGGAAGATTAAGAAGGGAAACTCACTAGGTCTTCATCTTAGAGGTAAGATTCTGCACCCTAACCCTCAATTTCGAATTATGTCTAGAAATGGGTAATTAGCAAGGTAATTTTGGGCATGAGAGTTGTTATGTTACATGCATGTATTATCAAAGGGTGTAGGAAGATTGTTGAGCCAAAAATGGTAAAGATTGGGTTGTGGGATGATGGAATCCTCTATAAAAGGACCTTGAAATCTTAATGCACACCTAGTGTTTGATAAAATGTTCAAATGAGCTAGAACCATGAGCATCTTCCTAATTTTGATTCAATTTGTTATATTTCTAAAATAGATTAAAGTTTCTAAGAGTTCCAGAATATTTTAGAGTTTAAGGAAGCTCCATTGAGGTATGTTGGCTAAACTCCTCTCCTATAACTAAATCCCACGGTATTCATGCAATTTATGTAAAGTCCTGAATTGTTCATTATGAAAGTGGCTATTCCGAATAAGCTTGTGATGAAAGATATATGTAAAATATATATCCCAAGATTATTTTACTATGTTATGTTATCATCTATGTGCCTATAATTGCTCACATGTGTACTAAAAATATTAATTTATAATGCCTTGGTGTTGATGATGATGATGGTGTTTGAAAGTGAAAAGGGTGAGTATGGAATACTAAATGTGGCCATCGTTCCCAGAATAAGAATTACATATGTGGCCAATAGTGCCAATGAAATGAAAGAATGTGTGAACATTATGAGATGAGTTTTAGCTCCTTTACATAATAATGTCATTAATGTTCTATGATCACTCGTGGCTAGTACAAGTAAGCGATAGTATAAACATGAATTGTGGCCGTTTGCCAAAACATGAATAATGTATGAAATCCTGGGGACGGTCTATGAAATGTATAGGTATATTATGTTATAAAATCTTGTGGACGGTCTATGAAATGTATAGGTATATTATGTTATAAAATCTTGTGGACGGTCTATGAAACACATAAGTATATTGTGTTATGAAATCCTGTAGACGGTCTATAAAACGCATAGGTATATTATGTTATGAAATCATGTGGATGGTCTATGAAACACATAGGTATATTGTGTTATGAAATCCTATGGACGGTCTATGAAACGCATAGGTATATTGTGTTATGAAATGCAAAGGTATATTGATTTATGAAATCCTGTGGACGGTCTATGAAACGCATAGGTATATTGTGATATGAAATCCTGTGGACGGTCTATGAAACACATAGGTATATTGTGTTATGAAATCCTGTGGACGGTCTATGAAACACATAGGTGCATTGTGTATGATATGTATAGGTATACGATATGAATAAACACTATGGACGGTCTATGAAACGCATAAGTGTATAATATGATATGTGAACACTAAGGACGGTCTAATGAGATGCATTAGTAATGCAGGAAATAAGTGCCACTTTCGTTGTCCTCGTTTATACATGTTGTTTCAATTACATTATATTATGTGTTCCACGTATAGATCATATGGCTCGGTTGACCTTAAAAGAAGTTTAGAATGATGCAAGTATAATAAGGCTTGATATTTGAACCTACACGATATTTTGTAGTCTTTTGATGTACTTTAAATGCCTCTTATTTGAGTTACCGTATTTTTAAATATTTTTTTGTCTGCCTTTCATACGAGTGCTATTCCACATGTACTCACGTCCCTTTTGCCGGGGGTGCTGCATCTTTTAATGGATGCAGGTGGTTTCATAGCAGGCGACATTGATCAGTGATAGCGGTACATTCTCTTCCCAGCGGACTTGGTGAGCCCTACTTCACTTCGGGGTCATGTATCTTTTGTTTCTCATGTACTTTGTGATTGAGGTATAGCCGGGGCCTTGTTGCTGGCATTATCCTAGTACTCTTCTGTATTTATAGAGACTCTGTAGACATAGTGTGGGTTGTATATCGGTGCTGGGGAAGTTAAACTCAATATGTTGTGTTGGAATTACTATTTGCACTTCAGATTATGAAAAATGTGTGTGAAATTGAGACTTTAAAACGAAGTAACTAATGGTAAGAAATTGGTATTGCAGACATGATCACTTTATTGTTTGATTAACGAAAATATATATTCTCTTTATTCATGAATGAGTTTGGGTAAAAGGAAATCTAATAGGCTTACTCGACCGGGTTCACTCGGTTGAGTGCCGGTCACACTCCTCGATTTTGGGGCGTGACAATAGCAATTATAGGAACCAACGCCTACTCCCGAGTTAGAAGAGGTTATTCTAGGGACAGAATCGTCAGAACAATATCAGGTGCCGAGATATTTCCAAGTTCCATAAGAAACGGACGCAACAAAATCCACGACAGAGGAACTAGAGAAAGTGGCATTGTTTGATGAATTCTTAGAAAGAAAATTTCACTTGGGGACAGGACTGCATCCCGAGCTCAGGTCCGGTTTTATTGAATTCCTTAAAATTAACGTTGGTTATTTTGCATGATCGCATGAGGATATGACAGGTATCCCGACATAAATAGCCATGCACAAGCTGAGTTTGATCCCAACGTACCACCGGTACAGCAGAAGAAGCGCCCTATTGTCGATACTAGGAATAAATTCATCAAAGAAGAGGTAACCCGCTTGCTTAAAATCGGTTCGGTTAGAAAGGTAAGATATCCAGACTGACTAGCCAATGTGGTAGTAGTTCCTAAGAAGAACAATAAATTTCGTATGTGTGTAGACTATAAAGATCTTAATAAGGCGTGCCCAAAAGATTCATTTCCACTGCCAAATATCAATCAAATGATTAATGCCTCGACCGGGCACGAACTGATGAGTTTTCTTAATGCTTATTCTGGGTACAACAAATTAAGATGAACCTAGAAGAGTAGGAAAAGACTTTATTTATAACAACTTTCGGTACATATTGTTACAATGTAATGCCTTTCTGGCTGAAAATCGCCGGAGCCACTTATCAACGGCTGGTGAATAAGATGTTTGAAAAGAAAATAGAAAAACCATGGAAGTTTATATAGACGATATGCTCATTAAGTTTTTGAATGTAAGTGACCACACTAAGCATTTTTAAGAAACATTAGATATCCTTAGGAAGCATAATATGAAATTTAACCCCGAGAAGTGCGCGTTCGGGGTCAAATCCGGTAAGTTCCTGGGGTTTCTGGTCTCACAAAGGGAATTGAAGTAAACCCCGACAAAATCAAGGCCATAGATGATATCGCGGATCAATTATCAAACATGAAGGAAGTCCAAAGACTCACAAGAAGGTTAGCAGCTTTGAGCAGGTTCATTTCCCGGTCGTCGAAAAAATGTCATCACCTTTTTACATTGCTAAAAAAGAAGAACAATTTCAAATGGACGCCAGAGTGCCAACAGGATTTGAGGGACCTGAAGAAGTACTTATCAAGCCCTCCATTTCTCTCGAAACTGAAAGAAGGCGAAACATTGCTAGTTTACCTTGCTGTTTCAGAAGTTGCGGTAAATGCGGTTTTAGTCCGGGAGGACGAAGGTATGCAGTTTCCTATTTATTACATTAGCAAAATTTTAATGGGAGTAGAAACTCGCTGCCCACATTTGGAAAAACTGGCTTTAGCTCTCGTAGTCGCCGCTCGGAAGCTGAGGCCCTATTTTCAATGCCACCCAATAGCTGTGGTGAGTACTTTCCCTTTGCAGAACGTCCTTCATAAACCCGAGCTCTCGGGCAGATTGGCCAAATGGGCCGTCAAAATAAGTGAATTCGACATAGAATATAAACCGAGGATTGCAATTAAGTCACAAGTCTTGGCTGACTTCGTGGACGATTTTAGTCCAGGACTGCTACCTTTGGAATCAAAGAGGCAGTCATGGTGTCGAAATCGACATCAGGGTTTGGACCTTATTTACGGATGGAGTCTCGAACGTAAAAGGCTTCGGGCTCGAAATAGTTTTAATCACGTCTTCGGAGGAAACCTTAAGGCAAGCTATTAGAAGAATTCCTTTAACTAATAATTAACCAGAATATGAAGCTTTGATTGCAAGGCTTGAATTGGCACGGGGACTTGATTCCGAGGTTATAGAAATCAAATGCAACTCACAACTGGTGGTAAATAAGGTTTAAGGGATCTTTCATACCAAAGAAGAATGTATGAAACAATACGTGGTAAAGGTTTAGGCTCTTTTGGAACGATTCCGTGAATGGTCAATAACTCATATCCCGAGAGAGGATAATGCAGAAGAGGATGCATTAGCGAACTTAGGTTCATCGACGAAAATAAAGGGATCGGAGTCCGGAATGGTGGTACAACTCATGAGTTCAGTCCCTGATACAGATGGTTACTATGAAGTGAATTCGGCTAGTGTGGTCTGGGACTGGAAAAACGAAATAATCAACTACCTCGAGCATGGAAAGTTTCCCGACGATCCCAAAGCGTCACGAGCATTACGTACCAAAGCTGCACGTTATAGCTTCAGGAAAGGCCAATTGTATAGAAAATCTTTCCAAGGCCCACTGGCCCGATGTTTAGGAGCATCAGAAGCTGACTATGTCATGAGAGAAATCCACGAAGGGATATGCGGCAATCACTCAGGCGCAGAGTCTTTGGTGCTGAAATTGATACGAGCATGATATTACTGGCCTCGCATGGAACAATACGCCAAAGATTTCATACAAAAATGTGATAAGTGCTAACGCTATGCATCGCTTGTACATCGACCGGCAGAACCCTTACATTCGGTTTTGTCCCCATGGACATTCATGAAATAGGGGATGAAAATCGTTGGACCGCTGCTATCGGCTCCCGGAAAGGTAAGGTTTCTTTTAATTTTGACTGATTATTTTTCTAAATGGTTGGAAGCCGATTCTTATCAGAAGATCGGAGAACGCGAAGTGGTTGATTTTCTGTGGGAAAATATAATTTGCAGGTTCGGAATACCAAAAGAGATAGCATGCGACAATGGGCCACAATTTATCGGTACAAAAGTTATAAAGTTCCTCGAAGATTTGAAAATAAAGATAATCACATATTCGCCTTATCATCCGAACGCAAACGGTCAAGCGTAGTTAACAAACAAAGTAATCATTCAAAACCTCAAGAAAAGGCTGGAAGCAGCAAAAGGCAAATGGCCTGAAGAGTTGCACGGAGTTCTATGGGCCTATCGAACAATGGCCAAATCAAGTACAAGAGAAACTTCTTTTTCCTTCGTATACGGTACTGAAGCCCTAATCCCGGTTGAAGTGGGGGAACCCACTTTGAGATATTCTCAGACAAATGAAGAATCAAAAGATGAAGCAATGCTAATCAACTTGGAACTGCTCGAGGGACGCAGGGACTTGGCGCATGTAAGAATGGCAGTTCAAAAGCAGAGGATGGAGCGATATTACAATCGGAGGGCAAACTTTCATTTTTTCAAAGTAGGAGACTTGGTTCTAAGAAAAGTAACACAAAATACCCGGGATCGCAACACGGGAAAGCTAGGTCCAACGTGGGAAGGCCTTTACCAGATTTCAGCTGTCACTGGGAAAGGTTCATATGAGTTGGACTGTTGGAGAACCAGAATGGAGACAAGTTGCCTAGCAACTGGAACGTGTCGCACCTCAAAAGATATTATTGCTGATGAATAGCACTCAAACAGAAAGTATGTGCTACACTCTTTTTCACTTTGTTCAGTTTTTGTCCCAATTGGGTTTTTCTGGAAAGATTTTTACTAAGGCAGCGACAGAAAGCATACTACGAAGACAACAACAATAAGACCTTTGATAGCAAGGCAAAATAACAAGCTTCCACTCGAGGGCGATTAGGTAATCTTTGGTTCAATAGCAAATTCCCATCGGGAAATTAAGTTTGCTACCAAACAGAGGTTACCCGACCATTCACGGGCAAAAACTGCCAGAGGACTGTTAGGTATTTTTTCGCTCAATAGCATGGATTCCTAAGGGGAAACAAGATATCTTACCGAGTGAAGGATTACCTAGCAATTCATTGGTGGGACTTTCGAAGATACAAGACTTATAGTGTTCCAATTCGCATTCTTCGCATTCAAACACTGGGGGAGAATGATATGAGGATACGACAACAATAAATGCCACGTCAACTGGGAACGAAAATCCAGAAATAAAATACATCATCGGGACCGGGGACTATGCAGCCAGCCCCGTAGAAACAAGTTGTACAAAATAGCCACAAGTAATTGTAATTTCTTTTCTGCATAGCAAAATGGTTATGTAATTTCTGAAAATAGAAGGAATAAAATGAAATCCTTTTGCTTTTATCTTGTTTCTTGTCTGAGCAATGAGCTGATTTTGTCATTTGAAAGTTAAACAAGTACTTAAAATGTTAGTACCGTAATGAACAGGAGACGTCCTCTTCAAGAGCACCGTAAAAATAAGAGGGCCCTCTCTTATAAAAACCCTCACGTTAAAGGGTTGGTTCCAGAAGAATCAATGCCCAGAATCCAAAATGCCATTAGGGAAAAATACACCCGAAACCGCATATGAAAAGGACGCAAACAGCAAACTTGCGCAAATATTCATAGAAACCCTCATGTAAAAGGGAAACTTGCGCAAAATTTCATAAAGACCCTCATGTAAAAGGCAAGCTTGCGCAATTATTCAAAAAACCCTCACGTAAAAGGGGTAATACTCGAAACCAAAATGCTTCGAAGAAAAGGCATCCGAGACTACACATAGTAAAATGCGAATTGAACAACATGCGCAGAATACTTGAGCAAATGCAAAAGTTAAAGGCTTGCATGGATATTCAAATGAAAGTAAGACTCAAACGGCACTTGAACAAAAAGAAGAAAATATGTCTTTATTTACAAGAACAGGACAAAACTTTACAAGTGCAAAATGGGAAAAGAAAAAGCTAAATTACACCACCTCCGGAACAAGGCGGAAGAGAAGTATTCGCATTGCCGGGAAGAGTAGGCGGTTCCGCCGATGACTCAACGCTTTCCCCATTTTGGTCTTAGCCCTCATTGCCTTCCGATCCTTCTTCTGTTTCTGAAAACTCGGAACCGGAATCAAAAGAATCTGGAGCATTAGACTGCGCCGGGAGTCCATTGTTTGTATCCAACTCAAGCTCTCGGGCCTTAGCAATTTCGACATCAACATCAATGTTACCAGCTTTGGCCTCTTCCAAGGTTTTCCTCCTCATTCTATACATGGAATAAGTTTTTTCAACAATGAGGGAAGCCGCTCGGTGCTTAAGTTCTTCTTTTAGTTGAATAACCTCAGCGAAAAGATTTTCCCGAGCGGATCTAGCAGATTTGAGGTTGACGTCAAGCTCGCGGATAGTTGAACTAAAGAGCCTATTATGCCCGATAGTTTTCCTGTACTTATCTTCTAGCTGGGCATGTTTTCCCTCCACAACAATAAGCTCTTCACTTTTTGAGTTCAAGGCTTCCTCCAAGTTAATTACTCTTTCAGCGGAGGAAGCCTCACGTGTCGGTTGCAGCAAGAACGACGTTTTGGACTTCTGCCCGTTTGTCCTTGGCCTCATTCAATTAACCCTCAAGGGACTAATTCTTGGCTGAGGGTTACCACTTCTTGCTCGCTTTTCTGCAAACGAGCCTCCAAAACAGCGGCCTCAGTAGCTCTGGTTTCCAGTTCCGAGAGGCGAAGAACAGTCTGGTCCCGTTCTGCTAAAAGTTGATTCCGTTCAGAAGTAAGTTCTTCATTCTCACGAATCAACCTTTAAAGGCCCTCCGAATCAAGAAAGTTGGTCTATAAAATAAGAAGAGTAAAAACTTAGAATACATTCATTCAAAAGTAGAAGAAATAACAGAGGAAAGAACGAACGTACCGCCGCGGCGTTATGCATAGCATTGTTAAACAAACACTCGCCCGAGAGTGTCTGAATCTTTTCTCAATCTTTTTCTGAATCCAAAGGCTTCAGGTAATTAGCAAGCTCCACCAACCGTATAGCAGGTTGCACCCGATAGAGAAGAAAGAGTAATGTTCCTCCTCCTTTGTGGATCTTCAAAAGAAGCAGCATAATTTCGCCCCAAGTTCCCATGAACTGGGGACTGTGGAAGAGGAACACCTTTTTCATGGTCAGGTGCGACCGATGGAGATGGTGTAGCAACCGCTGGTGGAAGAGTAGACAAAGATGGAAATGATGTAGCAGATGCTGGTATTGGTGAAGGTAGAGATAAAGCTAATGGAGTTGAAGAGTGAGAAACAACTGTATCAAATGTAGTGTTGGTTGTTTGATGCTCACCAACCAAAGACGACAAGGACCTGGTACTCAGCCCCACAACACCGGTTGCAGCAATTGGGGCCCGAAAATGGGAGTTGGCATATTCTACCAAATCAGAATCTCCCCAAAGTGCCAAGACATCATCTTCAGTTGGTGTAACTATCTCAATAGGTCGAGCATCCTGTTGAGATGATGAGGATCGTCGCCTTGTGTGTAAAGAAGCTCCCTCATCAACAGCTTCATCATCATCATCAATCATCATGGTGTCTACGACCGGCCCAGAAAGAGGACCAGTCATCATCGCCACCAGAGATGATTCGGGGGCATCAACCTTTGCCCTTTTATTCTTTTCCCCGGCCGCGAAGGAGCGTCTTCTCTTTGTGTGTTTATCCTCCGTCCTGGGACTCCGTAAAGAAATATTTGCATTCAAAACAGGCCTGGAGATACCTGTTCGAGTATGTGCTTCTTTAAGCAGCCTCGGTACATCAGCAGGATCAGCCAGAATGTCCTCCTCGGGGACAGGAACAGAGTCCGCAGGTAGACCTAATTTCATGAACAAAGTCAGAAGGGTTCAACCAAGTTCTTCATATACAAAAATGGAAGCAAATTAGAGTTACCATGATTTTTGACCTTCCACCCGTGTTAAAGAGCTAGTTCTTTCCACGAACGAATTTTGGGCGTTGTGATGTCCAAACTCTTCTGAGCCCACCGAGTCAAACCTTCCACCACCAGTGGGAGCCATCGAGCTGCTGAAAAATGCAAAGGGTGAAGAGATGATACGACCATAGAAGAATATCTAGTAAGAGGAATAATATACAAAGAACTTACGAGTGCGATTCCAAGCAACCGGAAAGGATGAAGCCATTGTCGGAATGTTGTCGTTGGTGGCAATTGTAACGAACCGCTCCATCCACCCACGGTCATTGTCATCATCCATGTTAGACAACAAAGCATGGTGTCCATACTTGCAAAGGTTTGTCATTCCCCCGCGAAAGATTTTGGGGGAATAGAAATTCATCACATAAGCTAAGGTTAGCTCCTCCACAGTTTCTTGGTACAAGCGTCGGAGGCAGGCGGCCGTCCTCTACACTGAAGGACTTACCTATGACAAACTCACCTGGTAGCGAAGGCAAAACTCCACAATCATGGAATCAAGCTCTCCGCTCAAAGAAAATGCACCCAAAGTAAAGGGATACATGAAAAGGTATGTAAAACCTTCCTGGGAAGGGTCACTCGCTCCGATAGATCAGGAGCAATGATTTCCAACTCATTGCAGCGGCAGTTCTCCTTTACAACAGGGATACTGGAAGGACGAATGAAAGAAGGGTATCTACTAACACCCTATGTACGAGGGTTAACAGTAGAGAATTTCTCTTCAAAATCTTTCAAAGTACTAAGCCTCCTTGGGATGATGGAATCCACTGTTGGAGGAATGGAGTCCTCGATTTTGTTCTTATTC
>AWOL01S0023883.1:20688-34460 GCA_000715115.1 Nicotiana otophora
GGTGTCTACGACCGGCCCAGAAAGAGGACCAGTCATCATCGCCACCAGAGATGATTCGGGGGCATCAACCTTTGCCCTTTTATTCTTTTCCCCGGCCGCGAAGGAGCGTCTTCTCTTTGTGTGTTTATCCTCCGTCCTGGGACTCCGTAAAGAAATATTTGCATTCAAAACAGGCCTGGAGATACCTGTTCGAGTATGTGCTTCTTTAAGCAGCCTCGGTACATCAGCAGGATCAGCCAGAATGTCCTCCTCGGGGACAGGAACAGAGTCCGCAGGTAGACCTAATTTCATGAACAAAGTCAGAAGGGTTCAACCAAGTTCTTCATATACAAAAATGGAAGCAAATTAGAGTTACCATGATTTTTGACCTTCCACCCGTGTTAAAGAGCTAGTTCTTTCCACGAACGAATTTTGGGCGTTGTGATGTCCAAACTCTTCTGAGCCCACCGAGTCAAACCTTCCACCACCAGTGGGAGCCATCGAGCTGCTGAAAAATGCAAAGGGTGAAGAGATGATACGACCATAGAAGAATATCTAGTAAGAGGAATAATATACAAAGAACTTACGAGTGCGATTCCAAGCAACCGGAAAGGATGAAGCCATTGTCGGAATGTTGTCGTTGGTGGCAATTGTAACGAACCGCTCCATCCACCCACGGTCATTGTCATCATCCATGTTAGACAACAAAGCATGGTGTCCATACTTGCAAAGGTTTGTCATTCCCCCGCGAAAGATTTTGGGGGAATAGAAATTCATCACATAAGCTAAGGTTAGCTCCTCCACAGTTTCTTGGTACAAGCGTCGGAGGCAGGCGGCCGTCCTCTACACTGAAGGACTTACCTATGACAAACTCACCTGGTAGCGAAGGCAAAACTCCACAATCATGGAATCAAGCTCTCCGCTCAAAGAAAATGCACCCAAAGTAAAGGGATACATGAAAAGGTATGTAAAACCTTCCTGGGAAGGGTCACTCGCTCCGATAGATCAGGAGCAATGATTTCCAACTCATTGCAGCGGCAGTTCTCCTTTACAACAGGGATACTGGAAGGACGAATGAAAGAAGGGTATCTACTAACACCCTATGTACGAGGGTTAACAGTAGAGAATTTCTCTTCAAAATCTTTCAAAGTACTAAGCCTCCTTGGGATGATGGAATCCACTGTTGGAGGAATGGAGTCCTCGATTTTGTAGAGAAATTCNAATAGAAATTCATCACATAAGCTAAGGTTAGCTCCTCCACAGTTTCTTGGTACAAGCGTCGGAGGCAGGCGGCCGTCCTCTACACTGAAGGACTTACCTATGACAAACTCACCTGGTAGCGAAGGCAAAACTCCACAATCATGGAATCAAGCTCTCCGCTCAAAGAAAATGCACCCAAAGTAAAGGGATACATGAAAAGGTATGTAAAACCTTCCTGGGAAGGGTCACTCGCTCCGATAGATCAGGAGCAATGATTTCCAACTCATTGCAGCGGCAGTTCTCCTTTACAACAGGGATACTGGAAGGACGAATGAAAGAAGGGTATCTACTAACACCCTATGTACGAGGGTTAACAGTAGAGAATTTCTCTTCAAAATCTTTCAAAGTACTAAGCCTCCTTGGGATGATGGAATCCACTGTTGGAGGAATGGAGTCCTCGATTTTGTTCTTATTCCTTGAAGAACCACCATGTTTGGAAGAAGAAGCCATTGGAAAACAAAAAGGTAAAGAGTTTGTGTTTGAGCGCCCGGTAGCATTTACTAAGGAATATTCTACAGTATTAAGAGCGACGGTCCGTTACAAAGAATTTGGCATTTACGCTCAACGTTACATCTTCATCAATGACCCTCATAATTGACATTAAAGGATGGCACAACCGTAGGACCTTCTTCCCTAGACATAGCTATAAATAGTGAGCTGAGTTATAATTGTAAGAGACACGGAATTTCCGGCAAGAACATATATTATATTCTATACAAAGCTTTATACAATTTCACTCTCTTGCTTTTTGATCCCATCATTGCTGTGTTTGAAAACCGTGTTCACGGAATCTCTATCTTTGCTATTTCACCTACAGTCAAAGACTAAGTACTGCGTATTTCTTCGATTATTATATTTATTCAGGATCAAATTAGTTCACTTATCTAGAAACTATGTATAAATTTAACTGTACTATTTTACAGTTAAACAAGACCAAAACTTTATATCCCCATCAACCGGCTTGAATACCTTAGTCAAACCTTGGATATCTATAAACAGTACTTCACATAAAGTTCAAAGTGATAACTGCCTTCAAATTATAAGGGAAAAATATATAACAGACATTATGGTAATAACAAGATCTTTTTTTAAGCAAACTTTTCATGGAGAGTATGAATGGTTAATTTTTGCAAAGTTAAAAAGAAAGTTCGTCGAAAAAAAAAGAAAGTTCATTATCCTTTCAAGTACTGATTTAATTCCTTTTTTCTTTAGGCAAACTTCTGAATAGTTTTAGTGACATGTGGTTATTACTTATGAGGCGCTAATAGCATATTCAATTGTGTGAACCATCTTCTAATTGTTGGGGGAGTGAACATATTTGATTATATAATTTAAATCCAATGAAGATATCATTGGTGCCAAATTCTTTAGGGAGATTTCTAAGTTCCAATGTTGGTTCTTTATCAGTAGCAAACATATGCAAATATTTGGATTTTTTCTAGTGAATGTCTAGCAAAAATAGTTAAGCATAAGGGGTTAAACTGTAATTATCGATAGTCAGTTAAAGAGTTAGTTAGGTGTATCATTTTTCTCTTGAATGAAGTTAGTGTGATTTCCTCTCCTCTCTGTTAGCTTCTTTTATACACAATTCTCCTCTTAGATCTAATCATCATATCCATGGATACTAACATGGTATTAGAGAAACTAAGTTCGATATAACTCACTTTCCAAACTGTTATCTTCTTTTTTGGTCACGTCAATTTAATTATTATGTGTTGAATTGTTTGATGTTTATTTGAATCGAAGCTAGGATTTGTAAGTTTTGTTAATTTTGCTAGAAGATGGCAATTGGAGATGCATCGAGCAATATGACTAAAACGACCATTCCTTCGACTTCTGGTAATGGTAATTTAGTCTCTGGTGCAATAACTATCCCTTTAATGGATCATAATCATCCACTATTTTTACAACCAACCGATACTCCAGGTCATTCTTTGATCTCTTCAGTTGACTAGATATGATAACTATGCTCTACAGATTCGTTCTATGATAATTGGCCAGTTAGATAAGAACAAGTTAGGATTTGTAGATGGTCAATTTTCTAAGTATAGGTTTGAACTTGAACTTTATGATCAGCGGGAGAAGGTAAATGCAGTAGCTTTGTCCTGAATTATAAAAGTAGTAAGGCCAGGTCTGCTTAACAGTATTATGTATGCTTCTAATGCACACAATGTATGGAGGATCTAAAGGAGAGATTTGATAAAGTTAATGGATCCAGAGTTTTGTATCTTCACGGAGAGATTCATATTCTAACCCAAGGGACTATGTTTTTAGCTTATTATTTTCGAAATAAAGGGAAGAGTTTGATGCACTTATACCTTGTCCTGGCTACCCTTTGTTAGAAAAATTACCCCCCATAAAAATAATATTCACGGTATAAGACTGTAATAAATGCGGATTACTAAAATACAATAACCAACGACAATAATAAGAGAAACAAGGATACCAGATTTTACGTGAAATACCCTTCTGAATAAGGAAAAAATCACGGCCTGAGAGGAGCAACTGATTTTACTATAGCAGTAATTTTACAATTTGTGATACCGAATAAAATACTCCAAGACCACTAACACTCAAAAGAAATAATCCTTTTTTGATTTTTTTACCTCACTACAATACCGCTCAAACTCTCTATATTTTTCTTCACAGAGTATTTTCTTTCTTACTCCGTGAACTCTCTCTTGCTCTCCGTTTGGTGTATCTTTAACTAAGTCAGGAGATATCTATTTATAGACGTCCAATACTTCTTGCTTACATGGATGATATCATCATAATGTAAATGTCAAAGCTTCACCTTGTGAAAGCAATAAAAAATACGACAACCCAAATCACATTTCCTGTAGATTTGGTAGTATGGTACTTTATGCCAAAGGAAGTTTGCCTTCCTTTCACATTCATGGGATGGACCCACAATCTCCCCCTCCAGTCCCATGCACCTGAAGTAGGTATCTCCTATTTTTCATGTAGAGTTTATGCCGACAAGTTCTTTGTATAGCTCAAACTTGTCTCTTGGTATTACCTTGGTCAACATATCCACATGATTTTCACTCGTGTGAATCATCTTGACCTGCAAATATTTGTTCTCCACTTGCTCACAAATCCAATGATATTTCATATCAATATGCTTTGTTCTTGCATGGTATATGGAGTTATTGCTCAAGTCTATTGCACTTTGACTGTCACAATAGACAACATACTCCTTCTGATGCAAGTCAAGCTCTTGAAGGAACCGTTTAAGCCATATCATCTCCTTGATAACTCCAGTAGCGGTAATGTACTCTGCTTCAATTGTAGAGAGTACGACACACTTCTGCAATCTTGATTTCTATGATATAGCCCTCCCTGCAAATGTAAACCAATATCCAATTGTGGATTTTCTATTATCAATGTCACATGTCATATCAGCGTCTGTATAGCCCTTCAAGATTGGATCAGATTCTCCAAAACACAAACAGTCTCCTACGGTACCTCTCAGGTACATGAGTATCCACTTCACAGCTTCCCAATGTTATTGTTTGGGATTATCAAGAAACCTGCTAACAATACTGACAACATGAGCAATATTAGGTCTAATACATACTATTGCATACATCAAGCTACCGACGACAGAGGAATATGGAACTTTAGCCATACTTTCTTTATCTTACTTAGTTGTAGCACACATTGTCTTGTTCAACTTCATATGACCATCAAGAGGCGTGCTAAATGGTTTAGCACTCATCATGTTGAAGTGCTTAAGTACACATTCAATATACTTCTGTTGTGACAGCAACAACTTTCTATTTGTCCTATCTCGGGCAATCTCTATTCCTAAAATTTGTTATGCTGGACCCAAGTCTTTTATGTCAAATGACTTGGAAAAATCTTCCTTCAACTTGGCAATCAACTTCTTGTCTTTTCCTCCAATCAGCATGTCATCCACATATAACAACAAGATGATAAAGTTATTGTTAGAAAATTTCTAATAGTATACACATGGATCTGAAAAAGTCTTTGTGTACGTTTGACTTCTCATGAATGAGTCAAACTTCTTGTACCACTGCCTTGGTGCTTGTTTTAGCCCATAATAACTCTTTTTCAACTTGCACACCATGTGTTTCTTCGCTTTTACTTCAAAACCTTATGGCTATTCCATATAGATCTCTTCTTCCAAATATCCATGCAGAAATACAGTTTTCACATCCAACTGCTTCACTTCAAGATCTAGACTAGCTGCCAAGCTCAAGATTGTTCGAATAGAAGTCATTTTGACAACAAGTGAGAAAGTTTCATCAAAATTAATACCTTTCTTCTGTTTGAAACCTTTTACCACCAATCTAGCTTTGTATCTGACCAGTTTGCCGTTTTCATCTTTCTTGAAATTAAAGACCCACTTGTACTTGAGCGATCTTTTGCATTTTGGAAGTTCAACCAGTTCGTACGCGCCATTCTTCTGTAGAGAATTCATCTCTTCTTGCATGGGTTCCATCCATTGGATTTATTCCGAATGAGATAGCACCTCCTTGAAATTCTCTGGCTCCCCCTCATCAGCGACGAGGATATACTCTGAAGAAGGATACTTCGTGGACTCTACCTTCTCTCTTTCATATCTTCTCAAAGGTTGTTCTCCTTCTTCTTCTTGTTGTTGTTGCTCTTCTTCTTCCTCTTGTGGACTAGGGTTCTCCCCCTGCTCAGCAACCTCTTCATCTACGCCTTTCGTGTGACATTCTTCACATGAGGAAGGATTACGTACATGTACAGTAGGAGTACTAAAAGTTAGTAACTGTACCATTATCATTTTTGGTCGTTGTTTATTGATCACCATTAATCTCGACCACATCTTCTCTGAAGATCACATCTTTGCTTTTGATGATTTTTTTTCTTTCTGGGTCCCACAATCTCTAGCTGAACTCTTTATCTCCATAACCGATGAAGATGTAGGGAATAACTTTATCATCCAACTTCGTTCTCTGCTTCTTCGACACATATGCAAAAGCTTTACATCCAAACATTTTCAGATGAAAGTAGGACACCTCTTTGTTAATCCAGACTTTCTCTGGTATGTCAAACTCCAATGGAACTGATGGACTTCTGTTAATCAAGTAACAGGCTGTGCGAGCTGCTTCACCCTAAAATGACTTAGGTTGTTTTGCCATTTTGAGCATACTTCTCACTTTTTCGACAATGGTGCGATTCATCCTTTCATCTACACCATTGTGTTGTGCGGTTCGAGAAACTATCTTCTCATATCTGATTCCTTGGCTTGAGCAGTAGTCTTCAAACTCCTTTAAAGTATACTCTCCTCCATTGCCTGTCATGAGCTGCTTTAATTTTTAACCTGTCTCCCTTTCAACCAGAGCATCGAATTTCTGAAAAATTTAAAATATCTGATCTTTTGTTCTCAAGAAATGAACCCACAATTTCCGTGAATCATCATCAATAAATATAAGAAAATATTTGTTACCTCCTATTGATTCTACATCCATTGGACCATAAAAATCAGAATATACTAAATCAAGTATATTCAATTTTCTTCCATGAGTTGCTTGAAATGATACACTGTGTTGTTTTCCAAATAAACAATAATCACAAGAATTCATAGTTGTACCTTTTGCAAATGAGATGAGTGACTTCTTGGATAGGATCTACAGTCTCTTTTCACTCATATGGCCCAATCTCTGGTGCCATAAATTTGCAGGCGTATCATCTACAATCACATGTAATCCACCTTCACATATCTCAGCGGTAGTCTTGTACAACGTGTAGGGAGCAACTCCTTTAGCAATCACTAATGATCCCTTAGTGAGTCTCCACTTCCTATTAGAAAAGTGATTTTCATACCCGTCTCGATCTAGAGTGATCCCTAAAATCAAATTCATTCGCAGATCTGGTACGTGCCGCACATCTCTTAAAACTAATGTGCATACGACATTTGTCTTGATACAAATGTTGCTAATACCTACAATCTTTGAGTGACTGGTATTTCCCATCTTGACCATCCCAAAGTCTGCTGCTTTGTACCTACAAAAGAATTCTCTTACCGATGTGGCATGGCAGGATGTTCCTGTATCAACCACCCATTCTGACTCTTTGCTTGCTAAGTATATGCATTCTTCCTCCTCGTAAACGAAGAGAACAACTAAATCATCGTTGTGCACTGCAACAATTGTGTTGTCATCATTATTCTGCCCACTGATCTCGCCTCAACCTTTCTTTGGGAACTCTCTTTTGAACTGACCGGGTTGACCGCAAGTGTAGCAATTGCTACCCTTTGATCGGTTCCTAGACTTTCCACGAGCTTTGGTTTTATCACAGTTACTTGATGCTCTATAAAAACTTCTTCCTATGTTTTCCATGATAAAAGCCTGCCTCTGAGTCGGGCTTCTTCCTCATCTTATCATTTAGTAGGATGACTGACGTGACCTCCTTTAAATCGATGATATCTCTACCATGCAGGATGGTTGTTGCCACATTATCATAGGAAGATGGCAATGAGTTTAGAAGCATCATAGCCTTACCTAATTAAGTGATTGTTTCTCTGAGGTTTGCCAGCTGCGTGATTAATCTATTGAACATATTTAAATGTGACAAGAAATTTGTACCTTCGCTCATATGGATGGCATAAAGATGTTTTCTCAAAGACAACTTGTTTGTTAAGGATTTGAACATGTATGGACTTTCTAGTTTTTTTCAAATACCACATGCACTATTTTCATCCCCGACATTATTGAGTACTTCATCGAACAAGTGCAGTCTGATTGCACTAGCCGCCTTCTTATACATGTCTGCCCAATCCCCGCTTTCATGATTTTTGGCTTTTCCTCTTTTCCATCTAGTACAATGTCTAACCCTTGTTGGATGAGTAGGTCCTTCATCCTTCTTTACCATATTGAGAAACCGTCATTACCATTGAATATTGTTACTTCATATTTTACTCCTAATATTTTTTTTATCACGAAGTAAAATCGACTGTAAATAATATTTCTATGAATGAGCAGAACCTGTGCTCTGATATCAACTGTTGGAAATATTAACCCCCATAGAAATAATATTCACGTATATGACTGTAATAAATGCAGATTACTAAAATACATTAATCAACGACAATAATAAGAGAAACAATGACACTAGATTATGTGGAAAACTCTTTTGAAAAAGGAAAACATCACGGCCCCAGAGGAGCAACTGATTTCACTATAGCAAGGATTTTACAATTTGTGGTGCCGAGTAAAATACTCCAAGATCACTAACACTCAAAGAAATAACCCTTTTTCTCTCTGTTTGGTGTATTTTCAACTGAGTCAGGAGCTATCTATTTATAGACGTCCAATACTCCTTGCTTGCATCATGGATGACATCATCATAATGTAAATGTCAAAGCTTCATCTAGTAAAAGCAATGAAAATTCTGATAACCCAAATCACATTTCTTGTAGATTTGGCAGCATGGTACTTTATGCCAAAGGAAGTTTGTATTCCTTTCACATTCATGGGATGGACCCCATGCCCTTGTTCAGAGTCTAAGAAATATGCTCAACACTTTGTGGGCGTTTGGACATAAGAATTGTAAATTTTCGAAAAAGTGAATTTTTTTAAGTGAAAATGATATTTGAAAATTAGAGTTGTGTTTGGACATGAATATAATTTTGGGTTGTTTTTGAATTTTTGCGAGTGATCTGAGTAAAAATTTTGAAAAATAGATTTTTGGATTTTTAAAAAAATTTCAAAATTCATTTTCAAGTGAAAATTAAAAATTTTATGGCCAAACACTGATTTAGAAAAAAGTAAAAAACTTTTCATGGCCAAACAGACTCTTTGAGTTTTATAGACTTTTTAAATTTCTCATGGGCCTCGATGAGTCTTACTGATAGCACCCAAAATGGGTCACCAACACGTGGCACAATAGAGAGGACACCCTATGACAAGATCTCATGCAAAGGAACTCCATGTGAAAGTAGTTTGGTTACAAACGAAGAAGAAGAAGTGCTTTCTGGTTGAGGAAGAGCTACAAGGCTTGGAAGTACCTTACTAATACTTTCATGTGCTTATGAGAGGAAATGATCAAAATGGTCCTTAATGTACGGAGGCTGTTTTATCTCGATCCTTAATGTATTACCTTTAACAGATATGGTCCTTAATGTATATAAAAAGGTAACATATTTGGTTTTTTGCCCTAAACCTAACAGATTTGTCAAAAATGACAGTTAAATTTAACCTAGGCGCCCCATGTGCAGCTCACGTGTAATTAAAGAATACCTGCTACCGGTTAAAAAAAGTTGTCCCTTTTTCCCACCTTAAAATAGAGTTTTAGAGAGGAACAAAGAGCTTCTGTGAACGAAGAGACTTAAATGAAGAGCTTGTGTCTGTTTCTTTCGTCTCAGCGAAGAAAGCTATTTGTTGGCAATATTAAGAAACGAAGCAAAATGTCAGCAGCAAGTAGGAGCTTCTCTCATCTCTGTTCTTTCCTGAATTCCTAATTCATAAAGTTGCTATGATGCGAAGGAGAAAGCGAGCCCTCATAGAAGGAATTTTTGAAGCCTTTCAATATCATTGTTGAGGAAAATTGATACTAGTGGACGATACAGAAGCTCTAATCAAAGCCATATATAATAGCGGTTGATTGTAAATTTATTGTTTCATCAATCTCTTTCTTGTTTATTCTTTTTCATTTAATTCGAAAGTCAAAACATAAAATTTAAGTCTTTTATGCCAGACAAATTTCTGTTAAAGGAAAATTCTGAAGCATCGTGCGACATGATTAGTTAAAAAAAAAAAGATACAAAGCTTTAACTATCAATGAAGTATAGCTTTACACCTTAGTCCTTGGCACCTAGTCTCTAAGAGTAGGCAAGCCTAACACATGCTGATTTAACAACAGAATTGAACTATTTAATCATTTATCATAAACCATTAAATGACATATATAGCCACAAACGGCCAATAGTTATACATTTTTCAAAACCGGTAGTACGGAGTCATAATCACTACTAAAACACACTAGAATTTCTAAACACAATACTCTTTTGAATTACAATTTAACAGTAGCATAATGAAGTAAGATGGTGACTCTGAGGCCTGCGAACGTGAAGCAGGTATACCTTGAAGTCTCCCGCCGTGCGGACGCAACTCTCAACAACACAATCAGAATACCTGGATCTGCACAAAAATATGCAGAAGCGTAGCATGAGTACACCACAACGGTACCCAGTAAGTATCAAGCCTAACATCGGTAGAGTAGTGACGAAGCCAGGTCAAGACACCTACTAGACATAGAAACTTATTCAAGATATACATAAGCTAACAATGGAAAGAACATCAATGTAAGACTAACAACGGAAAAATTATCGATTTACAACCAACAATGAAGTAATAGAGACATAAATGGTAGCAAGTAGTAAACGAGTAATAAAGAAACAACATAATTAGAACATCGATGAGATGTAAATGAACTCAATTAAGGAAAAACGGATGACAACTCAAATAATCAAATCGCTCCCAACGCATAACCCCGAGGCACCACACCTCGTGCCCACAATAACAATTACCTTCGCACGACAAAGCCCACGTGCTACCATGTACTTTGCAGCCGTGATAAATATTAATTTAGATGAACGAAAGATATATTTAGACACCATAAAATATAATAACTATCTTGAAGAAAGTAAGGTGTCAAATGAAATAATGAGTTGATTCTAGAAATCAAGTAAAGTAAAATAATATACAATTTGTATGAAACAAAGTATAAGATAGGTTTAGTTTAGAAATTAATAAAATTTAATAAAAGTATCATTTTTAAACAAATCAAAACATAAGTAAAATTAACGAATTAAATATAGAATTTGTTAAGAAAAACATAATAACAATTTTAAGTTAGGTAAACATCTAACAGGGTGATGAGTATACTTTGAGGACCCAATTATAGTGAAAGTGCGATAACCATTTAGAATAAAAAGGCACCGAGTGAGATAACGAGTTCTATCTTAAGAGGCACGCAGAATAAAGCATGTTAATAATTCTTTTATTTAAACTATTATGTTACCAACAACTCAACAGAATATGACATAGTGACTCCACGCAATTAAATTCACATTGACAATCAATTCACCAAGTTATTAACGGAGGCACAATTGGCATGTTAAAGCAACACAACAAATCACGTAGAATGTATGACTCACACAAGAAATCACAGTCCTTCCAACACCAAGATAACGAAGAATAACCAAACACAATCAAAATGCGGATGAATGATTGAAGGAAGAATAATGACCGTTCAAATCAATAAGTTATTCCAACATGGAATGTACAATGAAAATCACAACCGAGGTACTGCCTCGTATTCACATTTCACAATTTCAATCACAATTTTTCCTTATATCACTGCGTGAGCCTTACATTTAGTTTTGAAAATTATTTTTTCCGAAATAGCTACACGAGTTTTAGCCCACCTTATCTCACCGCATGGCTTCAAGTAGTTCCCCTACTAGCAACACACGTATCAAGCCCACCTTATCTCACCACATGCGTATCAACCTCTAGCCTTATATCACCACATGCGTATCAATATCAACACAAGTTTACAATCACAACTCACACCACATGTGCCCATATGCCACAACTTGCCACAAAGTTAACAACATCAATATTTCCACAACAAATTACCCATGATTCAACCACAATGTGTACAAAAATTTCAACAATAACAAAATGAATGGGAATGCTCAACAAGAAAAGGTATCTCAACAATTAACAACTTCTCCTCAATGTGATAACGACTATTACAACTTCAACACCAATAACTCAACAAGATGATATTCCATAAAATGACAACATCAATTAAAAATGATTCAACAATTAAGAGGTAACATGACAATAAGGAAGGCAATAACTTCAACTAAAGCATATAAGAGCAAAATAACAAGTAAGAGGTAGAAAAAGTGCTAATAATTTCAAATAGAGCATGTAAGAGTAGATTAACAATGAGAGATATGATATGTTATGACAATTCAATTAAAGACATGGAAATGGTCTAGATAATCTAAACTGGTCAAATACTACATATAGCTCGTGTACCCACTCGTCACCTTGCATACACGACATTCACATAACACAAATAACACAATCAACCCAAATCCCAAGGGGTAGTTTTTCCCACACAAAGTTAGGCAAGATACTTACTTCAAACAAGCCCAATCGATACACTAGAAGCGCCAACCCGCTCAAATCATCCTCCGAACAGCTCGAAACTAGCCAAAAGCAACTCAAAATCATCAAATAATTTCATAGGAAGGAAACTCAATCGATAAAGGTCGAATCTTTCACATTTATCCAAAGTCAACCAAAAAGTCAAACCAAGCCCGCACCTCGAAACCGGACAAAACTCACAAAATCTGACAACCCATTCAATTACGAGTCCAACTATACTAATTTCACTCAATTCCGACTCAGAATCGGTGTTCAAAACTCAAAAATTCACTTTAGGAAAGTTTAGACAAAACCCTCCAATTTCTCTTTTGAAATCATCAATCAAATGATAAAAACGAAAATGGAATCACGGAATATAATCGTAACCGAGTAGAAAAAACTTACCCTATGGAAGAAACTTGAAGAACATCCTTGAATTCTCCCAATCCCAAAATTTCAAGATGAGAAAAACTCCAACAACATTAATAGCTAAAGATACCCAACTGTTCTGCCTCATTTCTTGTGCCAAACTATCCCGAAACTTACTTTTGATGTATCCAATGGATTCTTCATAAAATTTCAGTCAAGTTAGGCTTTTTAATCACTCCATTTTACCTTATAATGAAGGAGATATGTTAGTTTTAATATTTGAAAATAGTGCAGATTTTTAAATACGAATTCAGTGACAATTCCGTAATTAATCTGAAAATCTGGCAATCCAATTTTTAGTAAAAGTTTCTCATAAGATGTCGAAACTTGATGATTTCAGTTGCTATGGTTCCAAAATTACGATACATATATAATGGTTTAGTCGAAACACGAATCAAAGGCCGTTTGCTCAATCCTTTATGCTCAAATCGACATAGAAACTGAAAACAATCACCATACAACCCAAACTTATCCACAACTAATCGGAATTTAATCAAACTTTGTGGACATGTCCAAAATCATCATAAAAACTTATTGAAATAATTAAAACCCGATTCCGAGTCCGTTTACTCAAAAGTCAAACCTTGGTCAACTCTTCCAATTTAAAACTTCTAAAACGAGAATCATTCTTCCAAATCAATCCCGAACCGCTCGAAAACAGAAACTAACCATACACGTAAGTCATAATACATAATATGAAGCTACTCAAAGTATCAAATTACCTAATGTAATGCTAAAACTCAAAACGACCGGTCGGATCATTACAGTCCCAAATAAGTTTGTGATCGGAATATTGCTATGAGCGGAAAATACTGAACATAAGTTTTTTCCTTCAACAATAGGATATGGAGAGCAGGTATTAATTACAAGTTTGGTTCTATAAGGAAATTGAAAGGGTGTTTATACATCTCCAGCTATTTCACTATAGTTTCAGATGTTGAGGGA
>AWOL01S0023884.1:0-14757 GCA_000715115.1 Nicotiana otophora
GATAACTCTAGTACATAAAGATTTCATGATTACAGATAAGTTCAGGTAACTACACAGTACCACGAAAATAACGGAGTAACAACTCACACAGTGTACGCCCATCACCTAGCATGTGCGTCACCTCAACACCAAAAACATAACACGTATAATCAGAGTTCATACCCTCGGCTCCAAGATTAGAAGAGTTACTTACCTCGAACAAGTCGAGTCCAATATCGAGCAAGCTAAACAATGCTCTAGAAATTTCATTCTGCAAGTATAAACATCCGAACGGCTCGAATCTAGTCACAATTAATTTGATTCAGTTAACACAAATTATAGGAATTAATTCCATATCAAAATACTAATTTTCCCACAAAAATCTGAACTTACACTCAAATATTTCCAGTGGGGCCCACATCTCAGAACCCGACAAAAGTTATAAAATATGAATGCCCATCCAATTACGAGTCCAACCATACTAAATTTACGAAATTCTGATATCAACTCAACCTCCAAATCTCAAATCTTATTTTCAAATCCCTAGGCCCAATTTCTCGAATTATACCTCAAAGACACGTAATCTAGTCGGAATACTCAATGATAATTCAATATTATTTACTAACAATGATCACAAGTGACTTACCTCAAATTCTCCCGTGAAATCCCTCTGAAAGATCGCCCCAAACCGTGTGTTTGAACTCCAGAATGACACAAATATCGGACACTTTCTGTTTTTGTATCCTGTCCAGTGTTCTCGCTTCTGCGGATCATTTAACCGCATCTGCAATTCCGCTTTTGTGGAGAATCTTCCGCTTCTGCGGTTAGCCAAGGCTCCACTGCATCCCGCTTCTGCGATTATGCTTTCGCTTCTGCGAACTCGCTTCTGCGAGAAACAGTCCGCTTCTGCGGTCACCGACGCACCTGCGATTCCTCGTCCGCGTCTGCGATCATGCAGGTGCGGAATATTCCCTCGCACCTGTAGCCACTTCTCACTCTCCTTTTTTCACTTCTGCACTCCCATGCTAGCTTCTGCAAGCTCGCAGCTGCGAGCCAAGTTCCGCAGGTGCGATTGCATCAGATGACAGAAAGCTTCCGGCTTAGTTCTAAGGCGATCCGTTAGCCATCAGAAACTCACCCGAGGCCCCCAGGGCCTCAACCAAATATACCAACAAGTCCTAAGACGTCATATGAACTTAGTCGAAACCTCACATCAAACAATGCTAAAATCACGAATCATACCCCAATTCAAGCTTAATGAAACTAAGAATTTTCAACTTCTACATTTGATGCCGAAACCTATCAAATCAAGTCCGATTGACCTCAAATTTTGCACACAAGTCATAAAAGACATAACAGACCTATTCAAATTTTCAGAATCAAATTCTGATCCCTATATCAAAAAGTCAACTCCCCAGTCAAACTTCGAAACTTAAATTTTTATTTTAGCCATTTCAAGCCTAATTTAACTACGGACTTCCAAATAATTTTTCGGATACGCTCCTAAGTCAAAATCACCATACGTAGCTATTGGAGTCATCAAAACTCTATTCTGGGGTCGTTTACACATAAATCAATATCCGATCAATCTTTTCAACTTAAATTTTCATCTTGGAGACTAAGTGTCTCAATTCATTTCAAAACCTCACCGGACCCGAACCAATTATCCCGGCAAGTCATACAATAATTGTAAAGCATAAATTGAGCAGTAAATGGGAGAATGAGACTGTAATACTTAAAACGACCGGTCGGATCATTACACATATATTCCATATAATGAATGGAAATAGGTTTTGCCATGAGATATGTTTATTGGATATGCTTGGGTTCAGCTCGCGAAGGTATAGAAGCCAGTTATCCTTATTTGGGTGGTGGTTATTAAGGTCTATGCCTAGTTGTTCCCATAGTTTTTGTGCGAGGGAACACTTAAGAAAAATATGAACAATATCTTCCATCTCATTACTGCAAATTGTGCATAGTTCATAAGATTAATACCTATGCGAGCTAGGTAGCTTTTACATGGTAGTCTGTTGTGGTAGCAAATCCAGATAGAATATTTAATTTTATTAGGGAAATGCAGTTTCTATATCCAATTAAAGTTCATTGTAGTGGAGGGTTCCTTCTTGACCAGATCATAGCAAAATTTAGTAGAGAAGGATCTTGTATTATTAATGTCTCATATAAGAGTATCCTTAGTAGTGTGTGCGGAAAAAAAAATAGAAGTAATTTTTGGCGTATTTCAGCTGGAATGTTGAGAGAGATTTTCCTCAAGTTCCACTTATTGTTGGATCTAATATTTCTAATTGTGAGTGTAGACTCTTCCTTGTTTAGGGGGCCTATCACATGTTATTAGAATTAGAGATCCACTTATTCTCCCAAATATTTAGTGATGAATTTTGGTGTATAAACCATGCTATACCATGTTGGCATATTTACCACCCTTTAATAATGTTTTTCTAGATGAAAAAGGTGTTATATTTGGAATGACTTGCGTATTTATTGACTATTATATTTTCCCAAAGATTCAGCGGGTTGTTGGTTAATCTTCATGCTAAGATGGCTAGTAGAGCTTCGTATTTGGATCTAGATTTCTTTATACCCAGCTTACCTTGATCCTTTTTCTTTGTGACAACATTCCAATTAATAAAATGTAATTATTATTTTTAGTCTCATTAGTACCCCCCATTAAGAACTTTCTTTGAATTTGATAGTTTGCGGGGTTTTGGAGGGTAGTAGTGTATGTTGCATATAGTAGGTTAGTTGACTTAATAGGGTCGATGTTATTAGTGTTGCTCTACCAGCTAAGTTCAAGCACTTTGTTTTCCATCCTGAGAGTTTTACTCGCATGCTATCAATGATGTGTTGATAATCTTTGTAAGTAGGATTACCATTGATTATTGGAAACTCAAGATATCTTCTAATGGATTTATTACTTTTGATGTCTAGGTAAGAGTGGAGGTGTTACAGTTCTTTGAGCAGATGATTCTAGACTTTTTGTAATTGATTGTTTGTCTAGAGATTTCACATAAATAGTCAAGTCCATAGCGAATTGTGGAGCATGTTTTACTATTCGCTTTCCCCATTAGAACTAGGTCGTATGTGAAAAATAAGTGTGACAAGGGAGAACATTTATAATTTAAAGTAATGGGGTCCCATTTTTTAATGTCGACTTGATAGTTTATGTACCTAGATAGCATCTCCATACATAACATAAAAATGTACGGAGACATAGGGTCCCCTTACCTAATACCCTTACTTGGATAGAAAAAGTTTGTTTGGCTCCGTTTACCAGAAATGCCGTAGAGGAAATAGTCATACATGACATAATTAATTTCAAATTTTTGGTAGGAAATTAAAGTAAAGAAGACCGGTATGGCTTGCCCGGTATGACTTGACAGTGGTATAAGGATTTTTTTGTAGGTGGTCCTCTTACTGTGCTATTTCAATGCTTGGGGTAGAAGATGCCGAAGGAACAAAGAGGACGAAGGTTCTTCGGAGCATATTCGTAGTATATGACACCGAACGAAAATGTTAGAGCTCTTGACTATTCATATTCACGGCTTATTCATAATCAAGGTTGTAACCTCCTAATCAATGAGTGGAATTCTCTGCTCCCTTCGGGAAAACTCCATTGCTTTGACCATCCTCAATGATCCGAGGATGCTTCTAGCTTTCAAAGAAGAGCAATTGACCGGAGAAAGGACAAAGCAATGAGACTAAAATTATTGACACATGGAAAGCAAGCACCTAAATTTNGACACCGAACGAAAATGTTAGAGCTCTTGACTATTCATATTCACGGCTTATTCATAATCAAGGTTGTAACCTCCTAATCAATGAGTGGAATTCTCTGCTCCCTTCGGGAAAACTCCATTGCTTTGACCATCCTCAATGATCCGAGGATGCTTCTAGCTTTCAAAGAAGAGCAATTGACCGGAGAAAGGACAAAGCAATGAGACTAAACTTATTGACACATGGAAAGCAAACACCTAAATTTATTTTTACTTTAATTTATTCTGCAAATCGTCAAGTTATTCTATAAGGAATTAAAGTGCCTTTTGTNATTATTGACACATGGAAAGCAAGCACCTAAATTTTTTTTTACTTTAATTTATTCTGCAAATCGTCAAGTTATTCTATAAGGAATTAAAGTGCCTTTTGTAAAATTATTTTGCGGTATATCATTATTGTAAATACTAGTAAATTTGATATGACGAAAATTATTTTTATAAAATGATGATGTCCATTGTTAGAGTAGTGAGTGAATAATATTTTTGAAATTGCGTTTTGATAAGGATTTTCATCACTAGATTTTAATAATAATATCTACATATTAAATGCGTAATTATAAAATTAAAATAAAGAATCTTATAGGAAAAAAATGACTTCCAGAATAAAGCTATTTTTCTGTTTTGATGAAAAAATTCCTGGATGGTCCCTTCGGCTAGTTCTTTCACAGTTTATGGTAATTAAATACCAAATAATGACTTTTTCTAGAAAAAATTTCCCCATATATATATATACACACACAACATATTCAATTGACTTCTAAGTGGTCTTGAGTTGCAATCACTTAGAATTCAATAAGCAGTGGAAAAAATCCTAATCCATCACAAGTTTAGTTAAATACCTACAATAAAAAGGAAGAAAAACAGGCAGTCCACTCAATCAGTTCAAGTAGCACCATAGAAAAATGGATGAAAGACAATAAGATCGTGCCAATCGCGGCGTTAAGTCCTTTACTGCCAAACTTCACGTTATAACTAGACAAACTTTCACATTCCGTTATAACGGGAAACTCGGCTTCTTTCGTCAAACAATGCGGGCTATTAAAGGGTAGTTTGGTATATGAGATAAAAATAATAATTTCGAGATAAAATTTGGTATTAACATTATTTTATTTAGTTTGGGGTATTAGCTAATTTCGGGATAATTTTTATGCTAAGGGGTCGTTTGGTATATGAGATAAGGATAATAATCTCAGGATAGAATTTGGGATTAGCTTTATCCCATGTTTGGTTGACATAAAATTGCGCGATAACTAATCTCGAGATTAGTTATCCCGGAATAATAGTATTTTTTTAACCTTATGTGAGGGTGAAATAACTAATTCCGAGATAATTAATTCAGAGATAACTTGTTTCCAACCAAACGATCCCTAAAATGGTAGGATTAGTTATCCCATATAAAAATAGGATAACTAATCCCAGTGGGATATTTCACCCCATGAGATATACCACCATTGTACCAAATAACTCATACGAGGGATAAGAGATAATTAATCTCGAAATTAAATTTTAGATGAAAATCTTGATATAACTAATTTTGAAATTAGTTATTCCGGGATTATAATATTTTTCTATCTTCGTGGAAAGATAAAATAACTAATTCCGAAATAATTAATCATAAGATAACTTATTTATCCAACCAACCCTCCTCTAAAATAATGAAATTAGTTATCTAATTAATCTCATAGAATATCCGGATATCATTCATCGTAGCAAACGACCTCTAAATGGGTAAATAATTATAGGTATCTTTTCAGGAAACAGTCTAATAATGTTATAAAAGTACAACTCATCGTAATTATTGTGACCGGAGTTCATTTTCACAAACAATACCAAATAAAAAATCACACCTAAGCATTTAACTCGCGAATAAAGTTTATTCAAATTTATTCACTCACTTGGACTTATTTGATTAAAGTTGTCAAAAACGAGTCTCATATTTCACATAAAATATTTCTCAAGCTGCAGTATTATATTTTACCAATATTTCCGATACGTCCGTATTTGCCGAATTCCAAACACTAATTTTTCCATTTATTTTTTAATGTTTATTATTCCACTGGAAACAGACATAGGTATCATCGTTTCCACGCAATATATCATTCAACGACTTCTTCAAATACAGCCATTTTGCTAACGCCTTCTCCTCTTACCAAACAAACACTCCCCCCAAACCAATAAGTGCGTACATAAATTCGAATCTGCTCCGCCTCTCTCCTTTTTCTTTTCTCGATTTTCTCTTATATATATATATATATATAATATGTATTTAAGTATTTGTGTGTGATTGCATTGTGGATCGGCGATTGATCAAAAACAGTATTTGAATTTTGTTGTGAACAGAAGGCTGAATAAGAATGGGGAGTTTGAGGGCGATTTTGAAGAATCCAGATGATTTGTATCCATTGGTAAAGCTGAAGCTAGCGGCTCGACACGCGGAGAAGCAGATCCCGCCGTCTCCACATTGGGGCTTCTGTTACTCAATGCTTCATAAGGTTTCTCGTAGCTTTGCTCTCGTCATTCAACAACTTCCCGTCGAGCTTCGTGACGCCGTATGTTTCTCTCTCTTTTTTTTCCCTTCTTTTTCTGTGGCATTTAATCGCTATCGCTTGCTATTTGGATGCATTTAAAGTGTGTGGCTAACCTCTGTGTGTGCGTGTGTTTATATACATGAAAATTGGATTTTTGTTTTGTTTTTTTGTTTTTTTTTATTTCCTGCTTCTGTGAATTAATTGGAATTGTTAATATACCATATATATTCCGTTGATTTATTTTAATTTTCTGGATTCGCATATTACTATAACTGATATTTTGATTTTTGAAGGTTATTATTCTTACTTTTAACTTTAATGGAACTTTGCAGGTGTGCATTTTCTATTTGGTTCTTCGAGCACTTGACACTGTTGGTAAGATCAGTTTACTGTCTATCTAAATTTTGTTTAATAATTATAAGGAGATATGAACCTTAGAAAACAGATGATTGTTCGTAGCATTAGTTAACATGATAAACTAGCATTTAAGTATAGTCATAGAATATTAAAAGTTGGATCTTGTGCGTGCAAAATTTGGTGTGAGTAATATAGCACTTTAGTCTTTTGTTATTTAAAAAAGTAGGTTGAATCGTGGACTCGATTCGTCATGCTCATCTTCTATTGCTTCTTGCTACGGAAGAAAGAAGAGGATAGAGGGTAAAATTATTTAGTGAAAACATCAACGGCTCATTAATTAAAAAAATAAATAAAAAGGAGCAAGTTATTCTACATTTCTACCCATGCTAATTATGTTGCTAGTTGATATTTAGTTTAGATAATTCTGAGCTGCCTACCAGCTTTCTGTGGAACTCTTCTTGGTTATAAACGAGCTTTGACTAACTTTTATTGCTGAAATTTATGAGTTATCATATGTCGTTTTCTATTTCTTTCTAGACATTCATAAGGTAGTTTTTACCTTGTAATATTAGTTGATTCACGGGTTGCTGCAGTCATATTTTTGAGTGACACTTATTTTGCTCGTTTTCATATTTGGATGTTCTTATTCTGGACAGAGGATGATACCAGCATTCCCACCGATGTTAAAGTACCTATTCTGATCTCTTTTCATCAGCATGTTTATGATCGCGAATGGCATTTTTCATGTAAGTCTCTGAGTTCAACTTGTCGATATCCCTAAATTCTCAATATCCCTTCTCTCTTATAATGATTGTGCTTTTGCAATTGAAGAATCCCAAATTGGAAAGACTTCAACTACTTTTGGAAGGTTACTATGAAACTTTTTTTCATAAGTTGGATAAAAACCGATGCGAAATGTTTCACTGTCTACCCAAAAATGTTTCTCTTTTGGCTCTGCAGTCAAACTACTACTAGAGGCTGCACATATGCAGAAAGTTGCCCATGATCCAAGATACGGACCATATTTGATAGTTGAAAGCACATAATGCATCAGAATAGTGCTGACTGAGGTCATATAGGAAACGGGACAAGAAGGGAAAGTAACTTTGGCATCCTTGCTTTTGTTTGATTACTTGCTAAATACTCCGCCACTAATAGTTGCCTAACGGAAAAAATCAAGAGCCCATTATAACCTCGTCTTTTACTGTTATTGTAATCAGTGTGAGAGAGGTTAGCTAATTGTTAAGCTCATAGCGAATACACATCTATATTACCTCCAGCCATGGTGTTTAACCTCTTCCTGCACCTATCCCATTTCTCAAAAACACCTTCAATCATCTACTGACAATACATTCCACTGTATCTTGAAGACCACATAAACCAATGCCCACTCCTGTGATGCATATTGGCAATGAAGTGGCATGTGTTTGATGCCCTCCCCTGTCTTATTGCACATACTGCAGCAGCTGACCATAATGTACTTCCTTCTTCTCAGGTTGGCTAAATTGGGCCCCACGCCACACTTTGTGAAGAAGGCCATAGTTTCCTCTTGAATTTCCTAATTAGTACCACGCAGAGGCACTGCTGGAATTAGACATTCAACACCAAACAAGTCTTAATACTTGAAACCCTGTTACCTCATAGAGAAAAATCCATACTTTAGGTTAAAAAAAAAAAAACTTGAGACCCTATCATTACTAGCTCATCTGTATGCCGATGGTAGCATTCTAGTGATTACATTGCTAGCTATACTCCTGCCTGCTCATGTATGAACATGAAGGAGGATCCTTCCCACCCGAAGGGCTGGGCAATACTAAAATATTGACCTGAATAAGACAATGTATACTAGTTCTAGGCATTTCGGTGGGTCCTGTAGTCCAACTTTTCACTTGCTCTGGGTAAATAACTTATCTTGATTTTATTTCTTTCAATGTATAAATAGTTGGACGACAGATAGGAGAATTGAGCTTCGAAAACTATGTTCTAACCCTGGAATGATTTCTGCATTACTATTGGTTGCAATGGACTCTTTTGTTAATTTGCTACTCAAAATGTCATGACATGTTGGCCAAAGAGGTCAACCTGACTCAATGATTGGATGCTAAGGGGAAGGGAGCAAGTCAGAACTTAGAAATCTTCTGAAATTCGTTATACTTCTTTTTACTGCAGTTTCTTACCCTAAATAAGGCTTTTCTTTTTCTTCTTTGTGTCTTGCTCCCACAGTGGCTCGGTGCCATGCGGGTTGCCCTCCCTACAAATACATTCTGTATATCTGCTAACGGACAATAGGAATAGACTTGTTATAGAACTACTAATATTATTATTACTGTCATTTATATATATTTAACTTGTTTTTTATTCGGTATGACGATGACATGAGTTGAACTTAATGGAGAAGTGAGGATTCATATGGCCGGCCCAAACTTCTTTGGGACTGAGGCGTAGTTATTGCTGTTTTATTATAGACTGATTTCCTAATCCGAATTTTAACATGTTAGGTGGTACAAAGGAGTACAAGGTTCTCATGGACCAGTTCCATCATGTTTCAACTGCTTTTCTGGAGCTTGGGAAACAGTGAGTTCTTACCCAGCTTGTGTGCTTTTCTGATACCAAGATTTTGCTCAAATGAGAGGTTACAATCAGCATATTTGTTGAATATGATGTAGCAGTAGGTCCTCCAGAATTTAAATTCTGTTGCAAGGTTTGGAGAAATCCAAAATTCAACTGTAGATCCACGTGATATATATCCCTAATGTGAATTCAGAAATGTTTACTTATGAGCGGTGCAGCTTTCTCTGCCTTCTTCAACCCTAAAAAATCAGAAAAAAAGAAATGCTACTTATACGACAAAAAATGTTAACTCGGGTTGTAGTCTGAATTTCAAAACGTATAAACTCCGGGTCCCATTGTATGAGTAGGCAATACTGAAGATTATGTTCTTATATTTTGCAGTTATCAGCAGGCAATTGAGGATATTACCATGAGGATGGGTGCAGGAATGGCAAAATTCATTTGCAAGGAGGTATGCAAGATGAACCATAAAGAACAGGGTGAAATAATCTGATACTCGCAAAAAGCAGTTTATACTTGTTTGCATTTTTTGTTTGTATGAATTGGCTTGATCTCTCAAGTTTTCCCTTTTTATGCAATTCCTCATCTTCAAGCCATTGGATTATTCCACCTACTCAAAAGTATAAACCATGGTCTCTGCTTCACTACATCGTGATTGATGTGGGTCATTACTACTATTTCTGCTATTTGATCGTTGGTATCTTTTTCACCTTTATTTTGTTGAACATGTTTTGCACCAGTGTTGTTAGCCCGTACGGATATTGTCGTCTTTGTCGAATTATCATCTCTGTCTTTGTTTGTTAAGTAAAACAAGGCTATTAACACTATAGAAGACAAGTACATGGAATTTGGTTAATGAGCGTTAAAATCTTGTTAGGTTTTTGAAAGGTAACTTTAACCTTTTGAGTGCGCCCGATGTGTAGCTACTTTACGATTTAATAGTTTTTTGCTGCAAGCTTCATTTCTAGAACGCTCCTGAAACCTCCATGTATTTCAATTTCAACAAATCCACCTCTGCAGGTGGAGACAACTGATGATTATGACGAATATTGTCACTATGTAGCTGGGCTTGTTGGGCTAGGATTGTCAAAACTGTTCCATTCCTCTGGGAAAGAAGATCTGGCTTCAGATTCTATCTCTAACTCCATGGGTTTATTTCTTCAGGTTTAAACCTCTACATGTGTGGCAGGCACAACTGTCCATCTTTGAGATTCTTCTTTGTTGAGGGCAGTAATACTAACATATTTGCTATATATTGCAGAAAACAAACATCATTAGAGATTATTTGGAAGACATAAATGAAGTACCCAAGTGCCGTATGTTCTGGCCCCGTGAGATATGGAGTAAATATGTTAATAAGCTTGAGGTTTGAATTCTTCATCTCCTTGGTCTTGTATGAGTTTCTCAACTCGTTTTTTCCCTGCCATCATAGTTATTGTATTAACTTGAGTGGACTGTAGCAAGTGCTGTTGTTTAGTCAAAGCTCAGAGATGGGTTTCATTCATAGTTTAATTGACATCTCTGTTTATTTCCTGCAGGAATTAAAGTACGAGGATAACTCGGCGAAGGCAGTGCAATGTCTCAATGACATGGTCACTAATGCTTTATCACATGTAGAAGATTGTTTGACTTACATGTCTGCTTTGCATGATCCTTCCATCTTTCGATTCTGTGCTATTCCACAGGTATATCCTCTAGGTTATTTTCTAAGCTCTCTAGCCTTTCAATTTACCTATCAGGCTAAACGCTTCCTACATGAAGACATTTCTTCTGTCACACTTCCATTTATTTAAAGTGTTTCTTATGATGGAATTTTATTTTTCTCTGTTTGGGAAAGTGTCGATAAAGATCGAAATAGAAAATGTATCGAATTTGCTGAAGCAAACTCTATGTCAAATCATTTAATTTCAATTTAGTTATAGATCAAGGACCTTCATATTGTCTTATTGCCATGATTTCTATTCATGCTTGTTTAATTGACCATAGAGTTAAGCGTGGTGAATGAATAACAGTACCATAGAGTTAAGCGTGGTGAATGAATAACAGTACCATAGAGTTAAGCGTGGTGAATGAATAATAGTCTACAATTCTTTAAACATGGACTTGTACGCTGGGGAAGGAAGAAATTTGCATTACAGCATCCAGAAGCATTGTTGCACCAGTAACTTGTTAAGCATACTTCTTTACCATGCTTTTGCCTTGTTGTATTATCTAATGGTACCAGGTCATGGCAATTGGGACATTAGCTATGTGCTACGACAACATTGAAGTCTTCAGAGGAGTGGTAAAAATGAGACGTGGTAAGAACTATGATTCTCAACATGCATTTCTTGTGACTTCATATCCAATTGCAATCTGACCCCTTAAAATTCCGCCATTTTGTTTATGAATCACATCTTTTGTCAATAGGACTTGTTATTATGATGGGGTAGAGAAAGATTTTGTGTACTTGCGAAATAGCCTCTCATCCCTTGTTTATTTTTGGTGCACCCATGAAGTTTTTATGTATATAGAAGGTCGGATGTTGTTTGTAGAAAACCACATCGTTTTGTAAGGTTTTCCATTTTTTGGCATACTTCTTGTATACGGGTGTTTTTTGCCCTTCATTAATAAAATCTTATTACCTTATAAAAAAAGGACTTATTATTATCATGTAATGGAGTGGTTTTTATCGTTAACGCTGTCTTATTATGTATTCTACCTTTCTTGTCTGTGTCATTTCTTTGAGAACTCTCTCCGCAGCATGTATTATTCATGCATCTGTATTTTCTACTTCATTTGCTGATGGAACTTATTTAAAGTAGATATTGTGTTCTTTGAGTATTATTCTAGCAGTTTTTAAGCATCACATTATATCCTTGTCTTCTTAATTTTTCTATCTTACCTATCACTATTATTATCTTTTGGTTTCTTCGATCTAGGTCTGACTGCTAAGGTCATTGACCGGACCAGGACTATGGCAGATGTATATGGTGCTTTTTTTGACTTTTCTTGTATGCTGAAATCCAAGGTATGGAACTTATTTATTCCCAATCATGCCTAATTGCCCAGTGATAATGTGCTCGTGTTGAAGTTGCTGGGTCAAATTGAGGATTACTCCGTCCTTTTGTTTAACGTTAACGAGGCATGTGTTGTCTTGGAATAAGTATATGCACACTATTGTGGCTCATTAGGTCAATATGGACCTTGCATTACGGTACGAGAAACCTTGTGCATACAAATTGTGATGGAGTTTCTGAATCATGTTCCTACTACAGATGCCTGTCGCTCTGTAGAGTTAAGAGTTTTTCTTCGAAATACTGAATAATTGTTTGCAAAATAGTTATTCCAGGAGTCTCTGTCTCACACATATGTACAAAGGTGTAGTACAAAAATAGAACAAAGTAGTACACCTCTACGCGTAACATGTTCCTATTACAATATTGATACCTCTTAGCCTTTGAATTGATACATCTAACGATTATTTGAACCGGTGATACATAATTTGGCGAAGCTTTTGCTTAATGGCTACTAATATGGGTTATTCACTCTATCTGCTATCTGTTTCTTTTTGTTCCTTTTTTATGTCTAAATTTCCTTTCTTGATGAAAATTGAAAAGACATGCCACCAAAGCTGCTCTTTTATTGTTTTAGGTTAATAATAATGATCCAAATGCAACAAAAACTCTGAAGAGGCTTGACGTGATCCTGAAAACTTGCAGAGATTCGGGAACCTTGAACAAAAGGTTTGTACATATCCTAGTTGTTCTCATCTTCACATTGCTGTGAGTATCAACTAATGCATGTACATATCACCAGGAAATCATACATAATCAGGAGCGAGCCTAATTACAGCCCAGTTCTGGTAAGTGTATACAGCTGACTGTTTCACGCTTCACATACAATTTGCCTTTCTACATTGAATATTTTCTCATCTCTGAAATTTATTGCAGATTGTTGTCATTTTCATCATACTGGCTATTATTCTTGCACAGCTATCTGGAAACCGATCTTAGACGATATGTAAGTATCATAATGTCAATATACTTGAGTAGCATGCCATTTATGTAGATGCATGTCGCATGGTTCAAATATATACCCTCTATGCACCTAAACTTTCGACTTTCTATTGATGCGTGGATCTTGTAGGAAGTATTTTTTTCCTAGCCTTCAAACAATAAGCAGGGTAATTTTTCAAATTATGATATTTCTCTTTCTCCCTCTCTCTCTTTCGCCCCCTCTCCCTCTCTCTCTCTCTCTCTTTTTCCCGCCATGTCAGACTGTATTGTAATTATTATTTTTTGAATGAATATGAACACATCCTCCTCACTTCCAAAAAACACAAATTTTTCCTCATCTTGAATGTGATTTACAAGTGATTGTCTTTAGATTGTCATTCCTGTGTCATCACATATTTCCAATTCTAAGTGAAAAGTTTCCCTTAACAAATCATTTTGGACTTCGATAGAATTGTAAGGTCATATTTCCCCACTGTTTAATACTATGTCAAGAACAACAATGACAACAAAAATGCTCAGTTCCAAGTTGTATGAATCCTCACTATCCATTTAACTCCGTTTGGACCCATTACATTCCCAACGAAATTCCTTATTGATTAGTTTCACGCTAGCTGTCAACTTACCGCAACTATCCTCTTTTCGAGCTTGGAATTGACAATATGAACAGGTTCACGAAGGAGGAGTTGCACTGTCAATATGTCGAAACAATAAAGTTGGAAGATCATATTAAATTAAACTCGTACTTACTTGAACAGTGTCATTAATGATGATTTAATAGTTTCGTTTCCTAGATTTAAAGATAGTGCATTCTGTGTTCAAACGATGGCATCACTTTGTAATTTTAGGATAACTGTGTTGAGAATCTGCAAAGATACATGGAAATTGTAGCCTTTTCAGCTTCTTCATGGAAATCATTAACCCAGTTTCTGCTCTGTCTTGCTTTGCAGTTTGGGTTACAAAAAAGAAGTCTGGTCAAGGAAGACAGCACAAGCTCTTGGCCAATTATGTGATTAGTGCAGATTTTGATGTTTGTAATTCTATGTTCATTAAGTGATAGTTGCACCTTTTAACCTGACAAGGTAATTACGAAAACCTATTTTTGGTGGCTTGTTGGGTATGTACTTGTTTGCAAGCTACGAAAGCAAATTCCAAGTGTTGTAGAGTCACCGTGATGTAATAAACATGTCTTTTATAATATTTTGTTCATTTTTGTGGTAAATTGATGTTTATATAGCAGCCGTTGAATTAAAATTCCATATTTCAGAAAGTGAAATGCCTTGCTCATCTATTTGAAGGGTGGCTAGTCTCTAAATGTCAAGCAAAGACAACCTCGGAATGAATTTTCACTCACTTTCTCTGAGTGAGTACAATATTCCTTGAGAGCGCATAAGCTTTACATATTTTATCGTTTTGTTCATAATACACGCGAAGAAAAATATTTTTACTTGTGGCGTAACATAAATATGAAGAGAACATTTCAGATTTTTATTACATCAGGACCGCTCCTGGAACATTCATATTATCAATTCAGTG
>AWOL01S0023887.1:0-14142 GCA_000715115.1 Nicotiana otophora
CTATACATCACTGTCTATCAAAATATAAAGAAATAAGAGAAGAACGGAATAGAAGGGGACTCTGAGGCCTGCGGTTGTGGGCAGGTGTACCTTGAAGTCTCCAAACGGCAACACCACATACTAATATCAGGGCTGGTAAGATGCACCAGGATCTGCACAAAGACATGTGCAGAAGCGTAGTATGAGTACACCACAACGGTACCCAGTAAGTGCCAAGCCTAATCTCAGTAGAGTAGTGACGAGGTCAGGTCGGGGCCCTACTGGAAACAATAGGAAACAAGGCAGAAGATATAATAATATAATAAAATCAATGAAAAGTGAACAATGAGAAATTCCAGAAATATAACAACACGGCAAATAGAGGTAAACAATAGGGGCACTCCCGAGGTACCGCCTCGTAGTCCCAAAAGTAAATACACAACAGGGGCTCTCCCGAGGTACCGCCTTTTAGTCCCAAAAGTAAATATGCAACAGGGGCGCTCCCGAGATACCGCCTCGTAGTCCCAAAAGTAAATACATAGCAGGGGCGCTCCCGAGGTACCGCCTCATAGTCCCAAAAGTAAATATGCAACAGATAACTAATGGGACAGTGAAAGTTACAACAAGGAATTCTACAGTTAAAGACTGAACACAAAATCAAGGAAGCAGGTAATCCAACTAAGCATGTTGCACAAATTGCAAGTAAGAGATAAGACATGTAGACATGCGACATTAGGCTAAACATGATGACTACACATGCCAGAGTAACTAAGTTAAGGAATTAAAAAGAAAACTACTCAGCAAGAATCGGATTTTCAACATTTAACCCGAGTACGCACTCGTCACCTCGCGTACACGGCCTTCACGTATTGCAAATACCATAATAGTACCAAAACCTAAGGGGAGTTTCCCCCACACAAGGTTAGACAAGTCACTTACCTCAAATCTTGCTCAATCAATCAATAAGAATAGCTTCCCCTCGATTTTCCTACTCCAAACGGCCAAATCTAGTCAAAAGCAATTACATACTATAAATCTAACAATAAGAAACTAGTCTAAATAATAAAATTATGACTTTAACAAGGAATTAGGAAATTTCTCCAAAAGGTTGACCCAAGCCCACATCTCGGAATCGGGTAAGAGTCACAAAATACGAACATCCATTCGATATCGAGTTCACTCATACCAAAGTTACTCAAATCTGATACAAACCCGGGGCCCCTGGGATCCCATCCGAATATACCAACAAGTCATAAAATATCATACGGACGTAGTCGAGCCTTTAAATCACATCAAACAACGCTAAAAATACGAATTGGACATCGATTCAAGCCTAATGCACTTTAGAACTTCTAACTTCTATATCTGATGCCGAAACCTATCAAATCAAGTCCGATTGACCTCACATTTTGCACACAAGTCACAATTGATATTATGGACCTACTACAACTTTCGGAATCGAAATTCAACCCCGATATCAAAAAGTCCACTCCCGGTCAAACTTTTCTAAAATCATCTAATTTTGCAACTTTGCCAATTAATGCCGAAATGACCTACAAACCTCCAAAACAATATATGAACATGCTATTAAGAACAGAATCACCATACGGAGCAATTAGAACCATCAAAACTCTATTTCGGAGTCGTCTTCATACAAATCGAACTGCGGCCAATTCCTACCACTTTCAAAGTTATGGGTTGGTTGAAGATTCTGTTGAACAATTAGATTTGTATTGGTTGTTAGGTTATCTCTCAGTACGTTAGGGTTTAGTGTGTTGCCTAATTTTCCTGTACCACATGGCAGTGTCGGATTGGCTTGTGTGGCATTTGGTGATAGAGGTTGCCTAGGGAGTATCAAAGAGGTGGATTTGGGAGAATGTTTGTCTCTGAGTTCATCCGTTAGAGTATTAAAGAGGAGAATTTATTAAAGGTATGAATGGTATTAACTTCCTGTTTTGTGGGAATATGCCTTAGAGGCGCGGTTTATTGGGACATGTGAGCCAAGACTTTTGAGTTTTCAAAATCTTGGGAAGAAGAAGTGGTGTTGTAGTTAATTAATAAGGGATTTGAAGACGAAACGGCAGTATTAAAGTCGATTATGTTTTGCTTTATAAAAAAGTTTTTGAGTGTTAAGATACTTACCTGATGCCACATCAAAAGTTTTTACGTCTATACCTATTTTGGAATTTGAGGAGGCATCATAGAGTTGTTCTTCTGGTAATGGTTGTAGCTTCTCTATCTTCCTTGATTTGTTGCTGTTTCTTATTTTTGGAAAAGAAATTGTATGCCAAGTATCATTTGGTAGATGTTGTTCTTCGTATGAGTTTTGGTTTTCCATGGCTATTGGGTTCTTATGGATGTAGGGGAAGGAGGGGTCAGTGTGCCCTAGTCGTCCACATCTTTTGCACAAAATATTTTTCCCTTCATAAGATAATTGTTGGAGATGAGATCCAATTAAAATGCTTGGTTGGACAGGATTCTCCGGCGGAAGCTCCACACATAGTCTTGCATAGCGGCCCTTTAGTGTTGCACTGGTGCATGCATCAACTTTTAGTAGTTTTTCAATAGAATTCCCAATCTTCTGTAGTATTATTTCATCATAGAATTACGTAGGTAGTTGTGGTAGGCGTATATTGTTTAACGGACAGGAAGTGTCCATTAGCAAACCAAGGTCCATTTTGTAGGGCTTGGATCCCGTTTTCTTCTTTGGTGAACTTTATCCCAAAGTAGACATGGCCTAGGTCGATCAGAGGGAATGCTTCTGTGGGTTTCCATAGCTTGATGATTTTCTCCTTTAGGCATTGGTGCTGTATACGCTTCCCAATTAATTTGATTATTAGGGAGTGTTTCCAGGGAGAATATACATACGATTTCGATCTTTTTCAGTTAATTGGATATGTTGGATGCCTTTGATGTTCAATTTTATCGTGTCTTCTTCCTCAATCTCCTCTTCGTTAATCAGAATATTGATTAACGATGTCAATTATGCTAGTCAGGTCTAAAACAAATTTTTTCTTAATTCAAGCTTACGCTAAACCTTAATATTTTACACCTTAAATAATACAATTAATGTATAAATATTTCATTATCCAATCGATTATTTAATGTATAATTCTATATATTAATAACTCATGTTTCAAGTATAATTCTATATACTAATACCTACAGTTAATGAAATGAGATGAAATGAATAAAGAGTTTTTTCACTATCATGTGTATGTTAGCATCAAAAGGTAAAGGGGCGACGAGCTTGTGGAAATGACACCAGGTAACCATTTTTGAGCATGTTGTCTAAAATATATTAATATTTTATAATGTATTTAACCTCCCCCACCCCACCCCCACGTGACAGCAAGCCACTATCAAAACAAATGACTCTTAGTCATTAGGGGTAGGTTCTTCTTGAAAGATTTTGTGAAAATGGCTCTTCATTTTCTTCTTTTAAACAGAGAAGGTCTTTTCCTTAATGGAGCAGATCTCGTTTTAAATTAATTATGTTCTTGTTTAGGGTTTTTGTTTTTGTTTGTAATAGGCTTATATATATAAGTAAAGGAGATGATATATTTTAAGTGGTTAACTTATCCACATAATAAGCGCGTGAGAACACACGCAAAATCTTTTCAAAAGTTCGAGTCTCAGAAGTAATTAATTGGAACACTTTATCATGACATTAGGTGCTCAATTGTTGCACTTATCTACGCGTGTATCGTGGTCGGTCATTTGTTGGAGGAAAATAGATGGATGAATGAGTCCATAACTGCCCTATTGATTGTGAGTTCATTTTTTGTTAATATCAACTTCTTTTGTGCGGGAAAGCTTTTGTGTGATTGAAAATAAACTGATGGTGTACTAATTTTCTTCCTCTTATTCTCTCACAGATGGTGAGAACGCGCGTAACAGACGTTCCAGACCCGGGAGGGGCTGCTCCCCCTGTGGCTAAAGGCCGAGGCAGAGGCCAGGGGAGGGCACCGGCCCGAGGTAGGGGCGAGGATATCCCAGAGTTGGCCCAGTTGCACCGCTAGTGGAGCCAGTGGAGGATCCCATTATGAAGGAGCAGGGTGAGGCCCCCGCAGCAAAGCCAGCCCCGGTAGATTTCACGTCAGTACCGGACTTTCAGGAGGTCATGGGCTGTATGCTGCGGTTCATGGATTCTATGACCCATGCTGGTTTATTTCCAGTAGACCCAGCCATATCTCAGGCGGGAGGGAGAGCACAGTCCCCCACTGCTCAAGCACTTGTACATGCAGTTGTCGTATATCAGACCCCGGGTACACTACCCGTGGGCGGAGCCCAGCTAGTTGCAGCGGCCGTACCTGAGCCTAGACTAGCTGCAGCCATCGAGCCGCAAAATCTTTTGGACTGATGGACTAGGCTTCACCCTCCGTTCTTTGGGGGTGAGCAACATGAGGATCAGTTGGATTGACATTATCAATTTATGTTCAGGCTTTGGGAAGACTCGGGATTTATGCTTCATGTAGAGGTGATATGCAATGAAAGTGATTCAGCTGGGTGCTTGTCTGAGAGAGTGTTCAGGTGCTAGCAGAGCCTTGGAGTCGATTTTGTTTGGGACCAAGTCAGAGTGGGCGACTCTCAGCCACGGTCCTAGTGGATTCAAAGGGTAAAGTGTGGTGCCTAAGCATTTTGTGTCCATAGTATGGCTGAGTATCGAGCTATGAAACGCATAGGTATATAATGTAGTATGCTATCCTATGGATAGACTATGAAATGCATAGGTGTTTGATATGTGAATAATGTGAATGGTATATGAAACGCACATGTGTATTGTATAAGTAAACATTGTGAATGGTCTATGAAACGCACAGGTGTATTGTATAGGTGATACTGTGAACGGTCTATGAAACGCACCCTTGAAGAGTGTGAGTGCATTGATAGGAGTGGAGAGGTTGGTAGCACTTTGACTATTTCGCAGCTGATCAATGCTCAAAATAGTGCCACTCAAGAAATAAGGAAGCTGAGGGCTCAGAATGAGATTCTCGAAAGTCAACTCAGTCAGGCCCAGGAAGCAGCTGGATCTAAACGAGCAAGGTTCTGCAAATGCTTGCATGGACATCCTTCTTAGAACCCTTGCCTCTTCTTCAGCCTCCAGTACTCCCCCTTTCAATGGCCCTTAATAACCGTCATGTTCCCAGTGTCAAGTTCCTAGTGTCCGTCCTTTGTTTTTCATCTTAATGATGTTTATGACTGGCATCTTTTGTTGTTTTCCAAAAATTAATGGACGTTTCATCCTTTTGATGTGTATGTTCTGGGCGATGCACGTCTGTTTGGATGTTTCCAAGACACTGATCCACCCCTAATTGTGATCCTCCCTTGATGCTTATTTGAGTCATCTGTATCTTAAGTGAAATTGTTGTATCTTTTTCTTAATTGCCAACCTTAAAAGAAGTAGATATCCTATATTTTAGTCGACTTGTCCTTATTTGGAATTATTCGTCTTGTGTTAGCTCCCTTGTTGTCAAACTATACATTGTGGACCGTTAACTAAGGACATGATAATGTGGTATCAGAGCAAAGGTTGCAACTAAGGGAATAACGAACGACAGAAAAATTAATGTTGCCAACACCCAAGCCAACGTCATCCAAGATGCTGCTGGCAAGAGTGGCCGTAACAAAAAGAGGAATGCCACCAATAAGATCCAGGAGGTGCCACCCGAGGTTGTGTCAAACGAAGGGTTTACATCCCAAGAACCATCTACCACTAAGGCGAGGGAGGATGAAGTGAAGGTTCTGCCCGAGGACGTCTCGCTCAGTAAAGAGAGGGTGATGAAGATGAACATGGGGATGGATGTCATGGAGATCTTTGGCCAATGCTTGGGGAAGGTGGAAGGCATCTTTAGCGTTCTTGAGGGGCACACTCTTGAAGAGATTGAGAGTATCTGAAATGACTTGGAGAGAAGTACACATACCTAGATAGAACTAAGGCAAACCATCACTACCTTAGAGTGCAGACTCATGGAGTCTTGGATGTGATCCCTCTCTTTTCAGCTTTCCACGGAACATCCACACCCAGGTATAATTTGGAGACCAACCACTCCCCTGACGCACAATCATTTTCATGGAATGGTGACATAACAGAGCTATTCAAATTTTCAAAATTGAATTTCGGCTCCGATACCAAAAAGTCAACCCCGTGGTCAAACTTGGAAGTCATGTCTTTGCGATTTCTGTGGCGAGCCTTTGCAGTTCATGCTTCAGGTATATTTCTTTCCTTTCCATGTAGAGGAGAACAATAAGGTAAAGTAGGCCAAGTTGATAATTGACACTGGTAGTTTGTTTCTAGGGCTTATATATGACTTCCTTAGACAAGAGCTATTGGCTTTATATTTTTCACCCCATTCTTATTTTCCGTTGCTGTCTACTTTTCAATTGTGTATTAGTTTTTCCATCTACTTATGCAGGGGTTCTTTTTTTTTATAAGGTGAAGGTTTCATTAATAAGGTACCAATATGGTACAAAAATTTACAAAAAACACCCCAAAACAACCCTATCCTACAGGCCTCCTAGTAGATCCAGAAACTCTAAAACCTGTTGTTGTTCCACTGATACAAGGGTATTCACTGAGGTAAGTTGCTTGAGCTCTATTATTATTAGCTATGGTGTTTTTCCGTTAATTTCTCACCTAGTTAGTAGGGTTTTTGGAGTGGAATTAGGGATAGGGCTTGGGATTTTGGAGAGAGTAACTTGGGGGTCCAGCCCAAGTCCCCTGGAAGGGGGCGCCAGAGAAGGTGAGAGCCCGTTGTGCCCGGTCTGCCGCTGAGGATGCTTCTCCAGACTACAATTCAGACGACGGAGCCTCCCGATTCTAAGGCTGGGCTGCTCTCGGTTTGCTCGCCTTTACTAGGAGAATCCTTGTAAGTTTCTTTTCCTCCGCTTATTGATATGCTTAAACTCAGCGGGTAGTCCCGCCTGACCTGGGGTCGCGGTCGGAGCGCCTAAGCGCAATAAGGGTCGGGGAGCCCAAACGTGCGACGGGTCTTAGCCGCGACATTACGAGAGTTGAGTTTCAACCACCACTTGTCGTGACGTCCGTCGCCGTGGACTCGCATTTAGGCCAACCGCGCGCTCCGGGCGCACGGGAGGCCAGTATCCGCCCCGCGACACCGCCACGACCATGATTCTGGGCGCGGCGTGCGGGGGCGACGCGATGCGTGACGCCCAGGCAGACGTGCCCTCGGCCTAATGGCTTCGGGCGCAACTTGCGTTCAAAGACTCGATGGTTCACGGGATTCTGCAATTCACACCAAGTATCGCATTTCGCTACGTTCTTCATCGATGCGAGAGCCGAGATATCCGTTGCCGAGAGTCGTTTGTGTTTCAAAAGAAGCACAAGTCCCCCGCGCGCACCGCGAACGGGGCGCGAGAGGCAGGCTTTCAATTTAGTATTCCTTGGCGCTTTCCGCGCCGGGGTTCGTTAATCACCCGTCACGCACGCGAGCGAGCGAGCCGGGGATAGGGAGGGAGCCGCGCGGACGGAGGCCGAAGCGCCCCGGCCGCACCGCTCCCCGGTTTTTAAACAAGTTCGCGGGTCGTTCTGCCTTGCAGGTTTCGACAATGATCCTTCCGCAGGTTCACCTACGGAAACCTTGTTACGACTTCTCCTTCCTCTAAATGATAAGGTTCAATGGACTTCTCGCGACGTCGNAGCGCAATAAGGGTTGGGGAGCCCAAATGTGCGACGGGTTGGAGCCGCAACATTATGAGAGTTGAGTTTCAACCACCACTTGCCGTGGCGTCCGTCGCCGTGGACTCGCATTTAGGCCAACAGTGCGCTCAGGGCGCATGAGAGGCCAGTTTTTGTTCCACGACACCACCACGACCATGATTCAGGGTGCAGCTTGCGGGGGCGACGCGATGTGTGATGCCCGGGCAGACGTGCCCTCAGCCTAATGGCTTCGGGCGCAACCTACGTTCAAAGACTTGATAGTTCACGATATTCTTTAATTCACACCAAGTATCGCACTTTGCTACGTTCTTCATCGATGCGAGAGCTGAGATATCCGTTGCCGAGAGTTGTTTGTGTTGCAAAAGAAGCATAAGTCCCTCGCGCGCACCCCGAACGGGCGCGAGAGGCAGGCTTTCAATTTAGTATTCCTTGGCGCTTTCTGCGTCGGGGTTCGTTAATCACCGGTCACGCATGCGAGCGAGCACGCCGGGGATAGAAGGGAGCCGCGTGGATGAAGGTCGAAGCACCCTGGATGCACCGCTCCCCAGTGTTTAAACAAGTTTGCGGGTCGTTCTGCTTTGTAGGTTTCGACAATGATCCTTCCGCAGGTTAACCTACGGAAACCTTGTTATAATTTTTCCTTCCTCTAAATGATAAGGTTCAATGGACTTCTCGCGACTTCGCAGGCAGCGAACCGCCCATGTCACTGTGATCCGAACATTCCACCGGATTATTCAATCGATAGGATCAACGGGCGGTGAGTACAAAAGGCAGGGATGTAGTCAACGCAAGCTGATGACTCGCGCTTTGATTTTTCAGATCCTATTGATCCATCCATCTTATTAGGGTGGAGAGAAGGGGAGTCTTATTTAGGGGAACGGGGTTCTAAAAAAGAAAACGACCGGTCGGGTCGTTACAAATCTGCCACAACCTATGCAAACGCAGTCCATCACTCGCAAACATGTAGAAGAAGAATTTGATGGTTGTAGAAAATGTTCGCGACGAGCTTGCTGGCCGAGCTACAAACTTATTGGGTTGAGCAGAGCATTGGGAAGTTGAAGAAAAATTGTTGCAGAACAGAGCATTTCTGCGGTCCATTATATGACCACAGAACTGATATGCAGACCGTAGATCCGCAGCTGAGCGAAGCAGAGAAATGGGCCAATTTTGGAGGTTGTTTTGCGGTCAACTATGCCATCCGTTTAGTGATCGAATTCCGTACTAAATTTACGGTGGTATTGATATTGACCGTAATTGTGGTTTATTCTCTAATGAGATAGCCTAGCCGATTGGGTCGTGATCGGACTCCGTACTAAATTTATGGTTCTCTTAAAGACCAATCCACTACGAATTCGTGCATATCTTCATATAGTTAAAATTGGTTCATCTTGTGAGATTGAGACTTAATCGAGAGAGGAGTTTCTCCTAATCAATTGAACTAATAACCAAGTGAATTCGAGCAATGTGTGAATATGGATCCATCCCCCTAGGGTCGCCCTCCTCTATTTCTCTCTCTTTGTGGCATACATGCAGATATTTTGAGATAATGGTTAGTGTCAGACTATGATGATGTCAGTTGATGAGTTGGGCGTAAAGGTGGAAGATTTATTTATCTAAGTGAATCCTATATTATCATCTCATGCATCCTACATGCTATCTGTGCATATCTTCTATACGTCCTACTTGATGCCTTTGTTACATGCACTGCATGTGATAGACGAGATAGGAGGATGACTGTAACGTACTAAAGTAACTCAATTAAGGCATGAAAAGGAAACTACGTAGCACAGACCAGAATTTTAATATTTAGCCTGTGCACGCACTCGTCACCTTGCGTACATGGCCTTCACATATCACAAATTATCACCAAAATACCAAATCCTAAGAAGAATTTCTCTCACACAAGGTTAGACAAGTCACTTACCTCTTTCTCCTCTTCCCTGTCTACTCTTTGATTGAGTTTCAAGTACACATGAAGAAAAACATAACAACTCATATGCTGGAGCCCAGTCAATGAATGAACAATAGTACTTACCAAGCTCCAAATCCTCCTTGCTTATGTCAACAAACTTCTTTTCCTTGTAAGTTTGTAGATTTTGGATGGCCACCTCATCAATAGGTAAGAGAAAGGAACTTACCTAGGCTAACACCAGCGACTGGCGGGGCAACAGAGAGAAGAATAGTGATTGAGGGCTTGAGGCAGCGTGAGCAGTGGCAGAGAGAGAGAGGGGGAGTGGCATATGAGTGAGGCAAGATTGCATTTACGTCGTTTTACTTGGTTTAGAATTAAAAAGAACTTATGTGAAAAGGGTGGCCACGGCAAGACGCAGGACATGGCAGGACGCAGGACATGGCATATCGATTTCTGGTTCAGACCCCACATGCATAGATGAAACATGGAATAAAGAATTCTGCCTATAAGCCTAAATGACTTGTAAATACTGAAACATTTATAATGTAATGCACGTGTGTACAATTGTCATGTCATGCATGGGTATAGGTATACATAATATCATCAAGCCTCTGAGGGCATCCCATCATATCATCTCGACTGCTGTGGGAAAATCATCAATGTATACCAGCTGATCAGGTGATAGACTGTGAGTTCTTGAAGAGATGTTGTGAGAATCTAACTGAAGAAAACAGGAGATTACAAAAGGAAGTTTAAGAGTTAAGGGCACTAAAGCTATCACCTCAATTCTACATGCAAATGACCCCTCCAACCACCCTCACTATGTGCCCTTCATGTGAGCGTGTCGCGGGCCCACCAACTTTGTCCCTATCAGGTCCCACGAATGTCGACCCTCGAGTCCACCAGATGGGCGTGGCCCAACAACAACGGCCCATGCCGTTTAATCTTTGGGCCACCTCTCCTGTCCCGCACAAGCCCATCAATGCCCTAAACCCTAGATCGTGATTTTACCATCGACATAAGGGTACTTTTGTCAATTGGGTTGATATACTAATCTTGGAAAATTCAACAACATGATGTGTATGTATGAAAATATTTCCTCTTTAATTTATCTCGAAGCTCATATACTGGTTCGGCCGAATCATGTAGTTTTTGCTCAAACAGTATATTTGTGTTAAAATATTTGTGAAATATATATGCATATTAAATGTAAAACGTAATTATTTGTATTTGAAATCGTTATTCTAAAATACAAAATTTATAATCAAGTCCACCTCGGTAAAGACGATGGCTGTATAATCATACGAGATGATCGAGGGTGAAGAGAAGCCCGTCGATTTTGCTCACAAAGAAACGGAGCAGTATTACAATCCTCCAGAAAGAAGGATGTATTTGGTCGAGGGTCACTTGGTACTTTTTGAAGAATTCGATCCAGAGTGACGTGTACATTGCCGAGGGACATGCAGCATGATCCATATATGCATCTATCTACTACCAAACTCTTAAGGTTAAATTGAAGATTTGAGGGTCGAGTTGATGTCGGAATTTGATAAAATTTGTATGGTTGGACTCGTGGTTGGATGGACATTCATATTTTGTGAATTTTTTCAGGTTCCAAGATATGGGCCGACCTTGTAATAATTCTGATCTACATTGAGGCCTAAATTCTTATTTTCTGCATTAGTATTAACCATTGGTCTCGAAGGCACCTCCTGCACACTCACGTATTTTGTGTATCTATAAATCATAGCATAGAGATAAATTATTTTCAAATATAGAAAGGGGTCATTCTTTTTGGAACAAACTAAAAAGAAAATAAATTCACATAAATTGAAAGGGATGGAATATATAAAAAACTAGTCAAAACATGGTGATTTAATTTTCTAAATTATAATAGTACGTTGTCCCCACACATAAATCAAGTAGAAAATGGACCAATCAAGTTCTAGTTTCATCAAGACAAGGTTAACGCCTTTTTCTTGAAACAAGTCAACAATCCAACATGATTTTTCCTTTGGAACAAGCCTCCAGACCAATCGACTCTAGTAAAATATCTCAAACATATAAAAACAAGCTTTAGAAACTACCCACTGACTGAAAATTGTCCAATCCTTAACTAAATTGAAAACTTTAACAAAAAGTCAACCTAGGACCACGTGGTCGAAATCCAAGATTTGGACCAAATCCCGATTACTATTCACTTGCGAGCCCGGATATATGATTTGTTCAAAATTCGACATCAATTCGCGGTCTAAATCTCAATTTTATAATATTCCTGAATACTACCCAAAACCCCTAGAAACTCATAGTGACATATCTGGTCCTGGAAGCAGTCTTCGGGATATCCGGCTCCCGAATCTTCAACTGATGATATCCAGAACGCAAATCAATCTTGGAAAAAACCCTGGCACCCTGTAACTGATCAAATAAATCATCGATGCGAGGCAAAGGATACTTGTTCTTCACTGTAACCTTGTTCAACTATCAATAATCAATACACATACGCATAGAACCATCCTTCTTCTTCACAAATAAGACCGGATCACCCCAAGGTGATACAACCCACTCATGCACCAGCTGTGCATATTGAGATTCCAGGCCTGCAGGAGGCTTTGAGTCAGATATTGACAGTTTGCACTGGCCTTGCTCAGGTGGTTTTAGCTCAGGCCGCACTAGCCACTTCTCAGGCCAGTGGAGGTACTCATACCTCTGTTGCCCGTGCTCCAGAGTAGGTAGTGCAGGGAATTCAGATACCGGGGGCACGGCCAGCCCAGCCGTTTAGAAGATTAGTTATAGACCCGAACATGCTGCTCAAAAGTATGTTGGTTCTGCAGTACCAATATGAGCATGTTATACACCAACAATTAAAAGCTGGTAATATCACTTAAGGAAGGGCATGTTCTGCGACTAGAGCACCTGTCAGAACAACAGTTGAGGAGTCACTAGTAGCTCCAGTTGGGGGACAGGTACCAAAAGCACTTGTTGTTACCACAAATTGTCCTTTATTTTGGGTTTGTTTCAACGACACTTGAATACATGTTTAAACAATATTCTAGTAATTTTATTAGCAACGTATGGGTTCAGTCTAGTTAGGCAACCCATAATAGATGGTGTAATATATCGAACCTTGACGTTATCAATCTGGAAAAGGACTAAAGAAACATGCTGATGATGTAAATAGCTCTAACATGTAGAAAAATTGAGGGTATGTTCATCTTTCCAAAGAAGTTTGTGATCATGTCAATTATCATATCTCCCGTTTAACAGAAGAGATAAGAGAATAATCAAAATAGAAAGGAAAGTGAACTCAACTAAATTCCTGGAGCAGTATACATAAATTTATTGTAACGACCCGGCCGATTGTTTTGATTATTTTAGCCCTAATCCCCTATTTATTTCCCCCTCTATGCTGAATTATGGTTACGTGACTTGCGGGGTGTTTGGTTTTGGCTTCGGGTGACTTTCGGAGTGAAATGGGATATATAGTTCCCAAGTTGGAGCTTTAAGTTGAAAGAGTTCACCTTAGTTTGACTTTTGTGTAGGAGCGGGCCGAACACCTCAGTAACAGATAGATGCATCTATGGTTTGTGTCGTTCAATCCTCAGCAATGTACAATTCAAATATTTTATGTTGGATCGGTTCGTACGACTTCGGTATAAATTGCGCATGATAAATCTTTGGAATCAACTATCATTGATATTGTTTTGTTGACTTGAGATATAAACTATTAAATGATGGAAATAAACTTGAGGTTAGGCTATTGGGTACTGACTTGGTTCATGATGCTTTGGACAAGGTTAAATTAATTCAGGATCAGCTTCGCATGACGCAGTCTAGATAGAAGAGTTACGCCGATTGGAAGGTTCGTGATGTTTCTTACATGGTTAGGGAGAAAGTACTGCTCAAGGTTTCACCCATGAAGGGTAGGGATTCCGATTTACTTGGGCACAATTTTGTTGGGTGTTACTTGGGACAAATTGTGTTTGTGGTATTTGGGGCACAATTAAGCAAACAATGGAATCCTAAGCTGGGTTGGTCTAGGATTTGCTTCTAGTTTAAATATAGAGAGTAGCTAGGTTGAGAAGTGATCGACCACTTGCTAGGTTTCCCATGAATATGAAGGCCCACTTCTCGAAATCCGACAAAGGTTACAAAATATGAACGCCCATTCAACCACGAGTCCAACCATACAAAAATCACTAAATTCCGACATCAACTAGACCTTCAAATCTTCAATCTAAATTTAGGGATTTTCACAACTTTTCCAACTTAATACACCAATTAAATGTTAAAAACTACCATAGATTCGGGTACTTTAACCAAAATTGAGTTAAGAACACTTACCCCGATGTTTTCCTTGAAAATCTCCCGAAAATCGCCTCTTCCCGAGCTCTAATTTGTCAAAAATGGAAAATGGGACAGAACTTAAAGTTTCTGCCCAGGGATTTCTTCTTCGCGAATGCGACCCTTTCCTCGCGTTCGCGAAGCACAAAATGTGCTGCCCAAAATTTCCTCTTCGCGAATGCGAGGGTCCTCTCGCAAACGCGATGACTAGGGGTCTCGTGCCTTC
>AWOL01S0023887.1:14838-39924 GCA_000715115.1 Nicotiana otophora
ACCCACATAAGGCCCATGTTCTATTATACCTAAACCACTATGTTCAAATATCCGAGACAACACAATCTGCATTCCGAGTCACGAGCAAGCTTCGTACTGTCGAATAGCACTAGTATGTATAGCTAGAAATCCTCTATCAAAATAGAATGCCCATATGATATGTACGTGGAACACATAATATAATGTAATTAAAACAACATGTACAAACAAGGACAACGGAAGTAGCACCTATTGTCTACATTAATAGTGTGTCTTATTAGACCGTCCATAGTGTTTACATATCATATTATACACTTATGCGTTTCATAGACCATCCATAGTATTTATTAATACCGTACACCTATACTTCTCATACACAATGCACATATGCGTTTCATAGACCGTTCATAGGATTTCATATACAATGCACCTATGCGATTCATAGATCGTCCATAGGGTTCCATACATAATATACCTATGCGTTTCATAGACCGTTCATAGGATTTCATATACAATGCACCTATGCATTTCATAGACCGTCCATATGGTTTCATAACACAATATTCCTATGCGTTGGTGGGGCGTATATAATGACATAACCTTTTCGCATACCCCATATACATATAATATATATGTATATAACGTCATCTGATCATGGGTCAATGTACATGTATAAATGAATGCAATGCATAATAAAGTAAGTCAATAAGATCTCTCAGATTCGATCTTGCATTGATTCAACATATCAGAAAGAAGGGTAATGTTCTCTTTTTTTTATTCGAATAATTGTGTTGGTTTATAAAACATTAACCCAAATATAGCCCAAGTTAGGGGGCAGGAACCGGAGGCGCCTGCTGTTACCCCCGGACTTCAGGAGACCTTAGCACAGTTCTTGAGCATGTTTGGTATATTGGCTCAGGCGGGGTTGATTCCAGTTGCACAAGCTACTTCACAGACCGGGGGAGGAACCCAGACTCCCGCCACCCATACCCCAGAGCAGCGAGTTCATGTTGGTCAGGTTCCAGGTGTCATGGCGACAAAGCCTGTGGTTCCCGTTCAGCCCGTGGTCAGGGCAACAGCATCTGAGGAAGAGCAGCTTAGACTTGCAAGGTTCAAGAGAGAGTGCGGAGGTTTGTTGCGGGTTTACATACTGGCATTCAGGCCACTATGGCTCGAGAGATTGAGATGGGTACTTCTTATGAGCTAGTCGTGGAGATAGCCCGCAGGATTGAGGGTTCTTCTTTTAACACTTTACCTCCCACTCAAAAGAGTTGTCACACTGTCGAATCCCGCTTTCGCGAGAAAAAGGGGGCGCGACAGCATGGCGACTCTGCTGGGAAAATTCAACTTAATGACTCTTAAATTGAATTGCAGGGTGTCACATTTTAAGAGATTTAGTGGCTAAAGTAAGCTTATTAGGTGGGGCCTATACCCTAAAAACTACCCTGAATATGAATAAAAGTTGATGCACACACATGGGCTCAACCTCTCACTTGTACGCCACCCTTAGCATGCATCCAACATCAATAACTCAAGCAACTAGTTCCTCAACCAAGTTTACGCAATATACTTACCACAAACAAGCCAATTCAATACTATAAAAATTTCTTCCCACGAGAATCGACCTCCGAACGACTCGTATCTAGCCAAAAATAACTCAATAACATCAAATACAGCCAAAGGAAACAACATTAGACAATAAAGCTTCACTCTTTATACAAATACACAAAGTCAACCAAACATTCAACCAAGACCCGCTCCTCTGAACCCAACAAAACTCACAGATCCCGAACACCTATTGCAATACGAGTCCAAGTATATAAATTTCATTCAAAACTGACTCTAAATCGGGGTTCCAATCTCGAGTATTCATTCTCCAAAATTTCTTACAAAACCCCAACCCTTTTCCTTAGATTTCATCAACCAAAAGCCAAAATCAATGATAGAATCACGAATAATTAGTCAAATACAAGATAATAATACTTATCCAATCCAAGTGGGTTAAACTCAACTCAACTATTGCCCCAATTCGAGCTTCCAATCTCAAAATATGATAAAATAAGCCAAACCCTCGATTAAAAATGTTCTACAAACTTGATTTTTGTCGAACTGATCAAGTTCTTCTTGCATAGCTTGTATCCAAGCCAGTAAACACAGCAATCATATGAACCAAATGGGTATTCAGAAACAAGCTAAATGAAGAAGGCAAAGTTGTCCGAAACAAAGCAAGGCTAGTCGCTCAGGGCTACTCTCAACAGGAAGGAGTCGACTATGATGAAACTTTGTTCCAGTGGCTCGGTTAGAATCAATTCGTATCTTGATCGCATATGCTTCCTTTAAAGGTTTTAAATTATTTTAAATGGATGTTAAAAGTGCGTTTTTAAATGATTTATTGATAAGGAAGTCTATGTTAAACTACCTCCTGGATTTGAGAATTCACAATTTCCTTACCATGATTTAAGTTGGCTAAGGCTCTCTATGGGCTAAAACAAGCACCTCGAGCTTGGTATGAAAGACTAAGCTCATTTTTGGTTGCCGAATCACAGGATAACATGTGTTTGGTTCATTAAATGCAATAAGATATGCATCTTTTCAAGTGTCAGAAACCACTCAGAAACTTTCCCACCAAGAAAATGAGTCTTATCTACTTTCCTGTAACAAAAACTTCAGTTATCGAAAAGTAAAGAGACTATCTGTATGGGGTAAATTGTTGAATGACAGGTGGATGCTCGTTGATTTGACAATAGTCCCCGAGTGGGATGGTCGTGACCTTTAGAAATCGGGGAATTTCCTATTAGGTCTTTTTTTCCTGAGGCCCGATGACTTGGGCCATTTGAGTCGATCGGCAGTCCTCGAGTGAGGGGATGGTCATTCGCATTGTACTTATGTATTTTCCTTTGGGCTTATTATTTTTAGAAGTATGAAACTCTTTGAGGTGTAAAGAGAAAATATTTTACACATAAGATGTTTGCAATAAAGTACTTCTCTTTATGTCAGGGTTCGAACGATCTACGTGGACACGGTTCGTTTTGACTATTTGGCCCTTAGAATAAATTCTGTCTATCGAGACCCTCTCTTTATAACATAGTTTTCTAAATCGAGATAATATTTTGAAGATAGTGCATATCCGAGGGTAGCCCCCTAGTATCGAGGTTGATTGCAAAGGAACCTCGGATATTGCTGTATTGATCTTCGATGCCGATTTATAATCGGGTTCGATTCTAAGTTAGCACGTTTTCATTGTTGCATCATTAAAAACCTCGCCAAAAAAACCCATTTGGGATAAAATCGAAAATGTTCGAAGATAATTGTTACCCATAACCTCATGAACTCAAATATATCATTTTCACCCAATTTCATAATCATTTTCGTGGTTAAATCCTATTTTTATCAAAACCTAGATTGTTTAACTAAACCCATAATTTTCACAATTTTTCATGTTAAAATCTACCCATAATCTATCTATTTAACTTACATTGGATATAATGTCGACTCACACGGCATTGTGGTTGACGTCTTAGCCAATTGGGCTGAGATCGGACGCCATGCCGCGCACATGGTTGCGTTGTGATTGTTGGGAGTGGTGTGGACTTCATAGTCACAAGCAATCAGAGTGTTTGCACCAAAGCGATCCTTTTGAATTTGTGGTATAAAATGAGACATATATATTTTGTCCGACAATAAATCAATGTATAAAGGTAAATTGTTTCTAAATACGAAAACATATCATTCTTTTTGGTACGGATTAAAAAGGAAATAAATTTACGTAAATTGAAACAGGTGAGTATATGGCAGTCCTATTCCGAATTTAGTCAAATTTCAATATAAATACTAAATATCGAGTGAAAACCCTTTTTTTAAAAAAACTATCCTCTATTCATTTTCCACTAGTTACATTTTTAGTTTGTGTTTTATTTTGTTTTGTCCTTGCTGTTGCAACTTGCAATAAAGTATTTGTTGCTTGTTTGCTTGATCAACAGAGGCTTGCTTCCCCTTGCTTAGATTAACTTGATAAATTACTCTTCTAGCCCACTCTGCAAAATAGGTTTCATTGTGTCCAACCATCCCATCTTTATGAAAATGAAAGCACTATTGATGATCTTGTGGAGATGGACACTCCTCGCCTGTTGAGTTCATCAGGCTTGAATCTATGTGTGATTCGTATTTTTAGTGTTGTTGGATGTGATTTGAAAACTCGACTAAGTTCGTATGATATATTAGGACTTGTTAGTATATTTGGTTGAGGTCCCGAGGGGCTCAGGCGTATTTCAGATGGTATTCAGATTATTTTCCTTCATTTTGGCACTGCTGGTAGCTGCTCTTTGCTGGTGTTTCAAACCTTCTTCGCGATCGCAAAGACTGGGACGCAATCGCGTAGGCTTAGTTGGGCAGTGGAGGTTTTGTTCTATGCGATCACATGGGGATATCTGCGATCGCGTACGGTTAATTGGGAGGCTTCTGAGTTTTGTTCTACGCGATCACGTGAAGAGGGATGCGATCGCGTAGCTCTGGGATTTTGTCACTCGCGAACGCCCACATCGGCTTGATGATTTTATGTACGGACCGACCTATGCATTATATGATACTTATACGCATATGCATGACATTATAAATATTTCATGATTTACAGAGCTATCCAGTTTATCCACCGATTTTTTCGAAGCATGTGACTTTCGCATCTTCTTTACTTCTTTGCCCAATTCTTCAATCATGGACCCATGCTGTACCGGAGTAGATTAAAAATTAACAGCATAATGAAATGAAAAGACTCTTGTAACGACCCGACTTGTCGTTTTAAGAATTTTCGCCTAGTTCAGCGACTTAAGGTCTCGAGCAGCTTCGCAATATGTATTATGACCCGCGGGTGTAGTCGAGTTTGATTTACGGATGATTCAAAGTGATTTGGGACACTTAGTCCTTAAAACGGAAGCTTAAATCTTAGGATTTTGATCGTAGTCGAAATTGTGTGAAGGCGACTCCGGAATTGAGTTCTGTCGATTCCTTAGCTCCGTTGGGTGATTTTGGGCTTAGGAGCATGTCCGGACTGTGAATTTTAGGTCTGTAGCAAATTTAGGCTTGAAATGGTATGAAGTGGGGCTCACCAAGCCAGCTGAAAGGAGTGTACCGCTATCACTAATCAATATCGCCTGCTGTAGAACCACCTGCATCCATTAAAGATGCAGCGCCCCCCGCATAACTCTTCTGTCTGTACTGGGGTGTGCGAAGTCGATCCTGAATCACCTTCACCTTATCCAAGGCATCCTAAACCAAGTCTGTGCCCAATACTCTAGCCTCGCCCGGCTCGTACCAACCCACTGGAGACCGACACCGCCTACCATACAGAGCAGCATACGGTTCCATATTTTAACCACTGTATTTTAGTTATACAAGCATAATTAAGGGTGTGGATCAGAGGGAACAAGGTTTGGAAGCAAGAACACAAGAGGTATGTAGGGTTTTCATTTCGTTTTCGGCATGATTTGGTTTAGCTATGTTCTAGCCTTTTTCTTGATCTTTTAGGGTTGTTCAAGGAAAATATTAGCATGTATTGTATCATTGTATGTAATTCAATTCCATATGTGAATTATGGAAGGAAATAGTTTAGGTTGGAACTTCAAAACATAACAACAACAAAAGGGAAAATCGCCCATTTGGCCTATGCCATCTGGACTTTCGTTTGTTCCCTTCTTTTGATGTTTTATGTATACCTAAACACATATGATCCTAATAGATTCAATTAATAGTACTTTTGTTTTCATGTTATAGATATGATACTTGTTTTTCATTTCTACAGATGAGTATTTTCTTTTCATGATATAAAAAAAAGTATTTATTTTTATTTTAACAAAAAATATTTTCTTTTCATGATGTAGAAAAAGCATATTCTTCCATTTAGACAAAAAGAGTATTTTCTTTTCATGATGTGGAAAAACTATTTTCTTTTATCCAAATGTTGCTGACGACTGTGAATGCACACATCAATTGCCAACAATTTGTTGTAGCACCTACAAAGATCTCACCAGGCGCCATTTGTTGCAATCCAAGGAGTAGGTATGTTTAAATCCAGTAGTTGTAAAGCAGAGCATTTTGGACATTGTGATCTTGGGGCTGAAAATTCCAGCATCATTGTTGATACATTGAGCATGAATTTGAGATGAAAGCATAATAGAGACAGAGTTGCTTGCTTGATACATGAGGACAATATAGTGTCTCCTTCCATCCTCACACTCTACAAACTCTCCCAAACAATTCCCCCAAGGCTCCAAACAAATTCCAATAAAATACACCATAATCTAACATCAAAATTAGCCAAAGGTGAAGAATAACCCCTCTATGGTATTGTGATGTGAATAAGGATGATGGTGAGCTAAGTTAAGCTTAGGGTTCAAATTGTATATACTTCCTAAGGTATGTTTAACATCCTTTTGCTTGTGTTTAAGTTTAATTACATGTTGGTTGTGGTGTTGGAGTCAAATATTACAAGATAGCACTTGAAAGGGGAAGATGTGTTGTTATCTTTTGTTGGATTATTTTAAGGCTACATATATATGTTTTTATGGCTGAAAATTGGGGAAAATAACTTGATTATTGTATGGTTTCCATTTTTATGCATGTCTATATATATATATTTATCAAGTGAATTGATGAAAGAAACATATTAAACTTGAGATTGGAAGTGAAGATTAGCTTAAGTGAAAATTAGCACTTCTATGGTGTTGTGTAGCCATTGAGGGATGTTGTAAGCTAAGTATAGCTTGGATTTTGACTGGAAGCTACTGTAGGAGGTAATTATATTGTGTTCTTGCATGTGCTTAAGGTTATCTTAATATTTATTAAGTTAAATGGATGGATTAGACATAAACTAATAAATAAAGTTGCTAATTGAGAATAGTTAGAGTTTTGGACTGTTTTTTTTGTTATATATATACGGTATAAGGCTGGAATAATTGATGAATGGCTTCATTATCATGTTAAGAATATTGTAAAGTTAAAGTAAGAAGTCTATAATGGGAGATATGGGTATACGATTGCCAATCCGAGCTTGTCGCTCGTACATTTTCGCATTTAGCTATAATATTTTCTCAACAACTATTCTAAGTGTTTGGCATTGCATAATAAGTGATAACTCTCTTACATTCCTAATCGCCTACATATTATTCTCTGTGGGATTCGACCCCGACTCATAGTTGGGTAAATTATATTGCATGTGATCGTGTCCATTTACTTTTTAGTAGTGGATTTGGACGTCATCAAAATTGGCGTCATTGCCGAGCCCAAGAAATAAAGTGTTATACATACCTTAAATAATTAGATAAGAAGTCTATAATGGGAGATATGGGTATACGATTTCCAATTCGAGCTTGCCGATCGTACGTTTTTGAATTTAGCTATAATACTTTCTCAACAACCATTCTAAGTGTTTGGCATTGCATAATAAGTGTTAATTCTCTTGCATTCCTAATCGCCTACATATTGTTCTCTGTGGGATTCGACCCTGACTCATAGTTGGGTAAATTATATTGCATGCAACCGTGTCCATTTACTTTTTAGTAGTGGATTTGGACGTCATCAAAATTGGCTCCGTTGCCGAGCCCGAGAAATAGAGTGTTATACATACCTTAAATAATCAAAAAAACTTTAACCAAAGCTTCCCTTATCTTACAAGCACCCTTAATAGCATCACAACACCATAGAGACTCTTTTCTTCACTTAGGCTAACTTTTGGGGCACCCAGGTTGAGTTGGGCATAACACGGACAATCTGAGTGCACTATTCAGATATTTGAGGACTTGCTACGTGCTTATGTTATTGATTTGAGGGTTCTTGGGATAAGTTTCTGCCACTCGCGGAGTTTGCCTACAACAACAGCTACCAGTCGAGCATTTAGATGGCTCCTTATGAGGCTTTGTATGGGAGATGGTATAGATCTTGGTGGGTTGGTTCGAGCCAGGGAAGGCTAGACTATTGGGTATTGACTTGGTTCAGGATGCATTGGATAAGGTTAAATTGATTCAGGAGCGGCTTCGCACGACGCAGTCCAGACAGAAGAGTTATGCCGACAGAAAGGTCCATGATGTTGCTTACATGGTTGGAGAGAAGGTTCTACTGAAGGCTTCACCCATGAAGGGTGTTATGAGATTCGGGAAGAATGGAAAGTTGAGACCTCTGTTCATTGGGCCTTTTGAGGTACTTCAGAGTATTAGAGAGGTGGCTTATAAGCTTGCCCTGCCACCTAACTTGTCCAGTGTGCATCCAGTATTTCATGTTTCTATGCTCCGGAAGTCTGTCGGCGATTAGTCTCATGTTCTGGATTTCAACACAGTTTAGTTGGATAGCGATTTGACTTATGATGAGGAGCCGGTGGCCATTTTGGATCGGCAGTGGAGAGGTCAGCCCATTGCGTAGGCAACTTAGGAAATCGAGCGAAAGATGCGAAGCAAATATCCATGCCTATTTGAGACTCCGGGTATGTTTCTAGACTCGTTCGAGGATGAACATTTGTTTAAGAGGGCGAGGATGTAACGACCTGGCCGGTCGTTTCGATAGTTGTAGCCTCGTTCCCCCATTTACTACTCAATTTATGCATTATAACTGTTATATAACTTATCGGATTAGTTGGTTTGGGTCCGAAGAGATTTCGGAATGAATTGAGACACTTAGTCTCATAATAGAAAGCTTAAGTTGGAAACGTTTATCGGATGTTGACTTATATGTAAATGACCTCGGATTTGAATTTTCATGGTTCTGTTAGCTCTGTTAGTTGATTTTGGACTTAGGGGCACGTCCGGATTGTGATTTGGAGGTCCGTAGTAGAATTAGGCTTGAAATGGCGAAAGTTGGAATTTTGGAACGTTTGACTGGGAGTGGACTTTTTGATATCGCGGTCGGATACTGATTTCGGAAGTTGGAGTAGGTTTGTGGTGTTATTTGTGACTTGTGTACAAAATTTGAGGTCAATCGGACGTGATTTGATAGGTTTTGACGCCGTTTGTAGAATTTGGAAATTTCAAAGTTCATTAGGCTTGAATCCATGTGCAATTCGTGTTTTTTATGTTGTTTGAGGTGATTTGAGGGTTTGACTAAGTTCGTATCGTGTTTTGGGAGTTGATGGTATGTTTGGTTGAGGTCTTGGGAGCCTCGGGTGAGTTTCGGATGGTTGGCGGATCATTTTTGGACCTGGCTTGATGGCTGAAGATTGTTGGTGTAATTGTTCTGGTTTCCTCTTACGCATTCGCGAGAGTGGTCTCGCGGTCGTGAAGGGCATATGGTAGTTGAGGAAGATTTGTCTTTCGCATTCGCGAAGAAGAGGACGTGTTCGCAAAGGTTTGAACTGAGAGTGCATAGCGAACGCGAGATGGGGGATGCGTTCGCGAATAAGAAAAGAGTCAGCTGGGGACCTCGTGCTATTGGTCTACGCGTTCGCGAGGGTGAGGACGCGTTCGCGATAAGAGGGGTCAGTGAAGGTTCGCATTCGTGAGCAGTTGATCGCGTTTGCGTAGAAGGAAATTTTGGTCAAATGCAGCCTGTGCTTCGCGAACGCGAGGGTGCTTCTGCGTTCGCGAAGGAGGCATACCTGGGCAGAATAAAAGATTCAAAATCGAGGGTTTCGGGTTCATATCACAAAATTGATTTGGGAGCTCGGTAGAAGGCGATTTGTGGAGGGATTTTCACGTGGGTGTTTGGGGTAAGTGACTTCTATCTAGTTTTGGTTAATTTCCATGATTATGCCTTTAATTCAACCATATTTGTGATTTATGGTGGAAAATTGGGGGAAATAAGGAAGAGTTCTTGGGCTAGATTTTTGAGGTTTTGAACGGGATTTTATGATCGGATTTGAGTAAGTTTTGTATGGTTGGTTGAATGGGCATTCGGATTTTGTGACTTTTGTCGGCTTTCGAGATATGGGCCCGGGGGCCGGTTTGGAGCCAATTTCGGATTTTTGAGTTATGACTTTAATTTCTTGTAAAATTGATTCCTTTATCCTGTATTGATTGTATTGTACTGTTTGTGGCTAGATTCGGGTCATTTGGAGGCAGACTTGCGAGGCAAAGGCATATTGGAGTAGGGATTTGCTCGGATTAAGGTAAGTAATACTTTTAAACTTGGTTCTGAGGGTTCGAAACCCCGAACATATATGTTATGTGATTGGTATTGAAGTGACGCACATGCCGAGTGACGAGCGTGCGGGCATGCACCATGAGAATTGTTACCTAGTCGATTCCATGGCACTGTATAGTGGTTCTATCTTGTTGATATCCGTGTTTTCATCATATGACAAAGTAATTGAGCTGTCACTCATGCTAGATATCATGTTTAGGATTTATGCAGTACTGTTGGGGCCCATATTGGTCGTTTCTTGCTGTTGTCTTATTGATTTCATTGATATTTCGTACTTAGTCATATTCATTCATTTCATATTATATCTGAGACTCTATTGGTATTTATTGATACATCATATCATTGTTTCCATGCTAGTATCATGACATTGTGAACCCGTGAGAGGGGACTAGAGATATTGATAACTGAGTGAGGTTGAGGGCCTGATTATGAGTGACATTTATGGTATCGGACTGCACGTCGCAGCGGTTATACTGATTTATGATAGCAGCTGGGTTGAAGGATCCCCTCCAGATTCTGCACACACACCCAACGAGCGAGATTAAATATATTGAGGGATGGATCTTCCCTGGACATGGATCTTGTCCGAAGCATTATATACCTGGAGACGGATCTTGTCCACGAGCTGGATTGGCCCTACTCAGTACTGGGTGACTGATGGTCAGTGATGTATATATTCCGGGATGGATCTTCCCTGGACCGTATGGCGATATACAATACTGAGTGATTGAGCATTTGAGAGTGTGAGCACATGAGGCTGTCAGCATAGTGTGTCACATAACGCATGTGCATTGGCATGGAGAAGTAGAGGAGTTATATTCTTCATATCTTTCATGCCCCAAACTCGGGGAGCGCGACCGGTGCTCGATCGGGTGAACCGGTCGAGCAAGCCTTATAGATTCTTTCTACCCAACTCACCTATGATCAAGAGAAGACATGATTTCATTAATTAGACAGTAGGAAGATTTACAATACTAGATCGTCTCGTTGGTTATATCACTTTCAAGTTTCAAGATACACACATTCTTATGATTCGAGTGGAGCAAGAGATCAAAACACAACATAATCTGTTTGACTTTTCTAGCACCTATGTACAACCCACATAGTGTCTACAGAGCCTCTAAAAGATACATATTAGACGTGTATTTACAATATATCACCTTTGATATTATTGTAAAAAACTGTATTTACTAATATGAAGATTCAAGTCATTTAATTCAAATATTCTAAACTATTCAAGCTACAGTAGCTGATTCAGTGACTGAAACTGAATATATAGCAGCTAGTGAAGCTACTAAGGAAGTGTAATGACCCAAAAGGTCATCTTATGTTTTAGAATTCGATTTTACACTCTTAAGCCCTAAAAATCTCATTTTTACCCTCCTTGATTTGTGTGCGCAGTCCGGGAGTGTTTCCGAAAAACTTTTATATTGAAAATTGATGAAAATAAGAATTTTCGCCGTAAAAGTTGATTTTAATTTCTTGAAATAGTTGCATTTATTATATTAGTTATGCCAAAACATCATTCTATATTTTTATGATTCTAAGTTATTAATTTCAAGAGTGTTTTTTTATAAATAATATTTTTGATTGTTATTAGACGTTTTAATAATTTTGTTTTAATTAATTTTATATATTTTAAAATGTGGCCCAAATCAGGCCATTTTCTGACCGAATTAGCAGCCCAAACACCCACACCATAGCCCAATAACCCCAACAATTGATGAAGAGAGATATTTATAGGAGTGAACTCAACCTCCTTTATATTTGAGAAAAAAACAATTTAACTCAAAAATTAATTATTCTATTGGTTTTAATAAAATAGTTGGTGTTAGAAGTAATTTGTATTAAAAACAATAGTTGGGGTTACTAACGGGTTTGCGACCATGGTGTCGCTTTTGCGGACTCGCTTCTGCGTGGTTCTGTCCTCTTTTGCGAACTTCACGCATCTACGGTGCCCATTTCGCTTCTGCGAGCTCGCACCTGCGAGCCAATTTCCACAGGTGCGATTGCATCAGAAGGCAAAAAATTTCCAGCTTTGTTCTAAGTCCAAATTTGATTCGTTAACCATTCGAAACTCACCCGAGGCCCCCCGGACTTCAACCAAATATACTAACAAGTCCTAAATCATCATACGAACTTAGTCGAAGTCTCAAATCACATCAAACAATGCAAAAATATATGAATTATACCCCAATTCAAGCTTAATGAAACTAAAAAATTCAAACTTCTACATTCGATGCCGAAACCAATCAAATCAAGTCCGATAGACATCAAAATTTGCACACATGTCATAAATGACATAACAGACCTATATTAATTTCCAGAATCGGATTTCGACCCCGATATCAAAAATCAACTCCCCGGTCAAACTTCCAAATTTAAAGTTCTATTTTAGCCATTTCAAGCCTAATTTAACTATAGTCTTCCAATTAATTTTTCGGACACGGTCCTAAGTCCAAAATTACCATACAAAATTATTGGAATCATCAAAACTCCATTCCGAGGTCATTTACACATAGATCAACATCCAGTCAACTATTTCAACTTAAGCTTTAAATCTTTGAACTAAGTGTTCTAATTCATTCCAAAACCTCACCGGACCCGAACCAATTACCCCGGCAAGTCACATAACAACTGTAAAGCACAAATTGAGTAGTAAATGGGGGAACACAGCTGTAATACTCAAAACGACCGATCGGTTCATTACACTTTAACACCAAATGGCCTTCTACCATACATATTTATGTCACGACCCAAAATCCTAACTTGTCGTGATGACGCCTATCGTGGAACTAGGCAAGCTTCCATTTCAAAATATTTCGAACACATTTAACAGGAAATGAATTAAAGCAGTTTAAACAATAAAAGTTCACATAAATGGGATAGAAACACAAAACACAACGCGGAAGTTCCTAACTATCAGGGTGTCACAGAGTATATGAGCATCTATACATCACAAGTCTAGAAAATATTGTCTATGATAGTCTAAAACTAAATACAATAAGCGGAAAGATAGGGAAGGAGAGACAAGGTTTGCGAAACACCAAGCAGCTACCTCGATAGTCCCCGAAAATTCGAACTCCATAACTCAGCAACCGCTGTGACCGAAAGCACCTGGATCTGCACACAAGGTGCAGGGTGTAGCGTGAGTACAACCAACTCAATAAGTAACAAATCTAACCTTTGGACTGAAACGTAGTGACGAAATCAGGAGGTACAGTGCAACATAGAAATAACAGTATAGGAATGTAGGCATGCTTTCAAGTTCAACAGTTAAACTCAATTCAAGTAAAATAGATCAAATTCTGACTGATATGAGAAGTATGACCTCTCTACATCTATATGCCAATGTACATGCTGTATGCGATGCACCACACTGAAAGTCTCATATACTCACACTCTCAGAATACTCAATCGCTCAGTACTGTATATGGCCAATCCAGCCCAGGGAAAATCTATCCCATATATATATATATATATTTTGACTGACAGTCAGTCACTCAGTATTGTATAAGGCCAATCCAGCCCAGGGGAAGGTCCATCCCCGAATATAAATGATTCGGACAAGATCCATGTCCAAGATGATCCATCCCTCAATATAATCAACTGCGCTCACTAGGGGTGTGTACAGACTCCGGAGGGACTCCTTCAGCCCAAGCGCTATAATAAGCCAGATCCTGGCATAAATCAATAAACATGTTGTGGCGTGCAGCCCGATCCCATAACTGTCACTCTCAATCAGGCCCTCGGCCTTACTCAGTCATAAATCTCTCCAGTCTCTCTCTCTCTCGGGCTCACAGTGTCGTGAAACTACCCCAAAATGATAATATGACAGCAATAAATAGCAACAGAGACTGCGAAATGATATGCAATGAATAAATATGACTGAGTACAAAATGTCCATGTAATCAATAAGTCGACAACAAGGAAACGACCACTATGGGTCTCAATATTACCAGCAATAGCCTAAACATGATTTTTAGCATGATTGCCAGCTCAATTACTTATCAAATGATGAAAACATGGATATCAACAAGATAAATCCACTATACAGTTCCATGGAATCGACTAGGTCACAGTTCCTACGGTGCACGCCCACACACCTGTCCCTTGACATGTGCGTCACCTCAAAATTGTTACTTACCTCAATCCGAGCAAATCTCAATTCAAACACACCTTTGCCTCACGAAACGGCCTTCGAATGTCTCGAATCTAGCCATAACATATTCGATATAATCCACACGGGCTAAGGGAATCAATTCTGGAAGAAAAATACTAAGTTATTAATCAAAAGTAAAAAAATCGACTGAAAAGACGGCCCCAGGGCCAACGTCTCGAAATTCATTAACCATTACAAGACTCGAAAGCCCATTCAACCACGAGTTCAACCATACTAAATTTACCAAAATCTGGCACCAAATCGTCGCCCAAATCCCCAAATCAAACTCTCACAATCCCTAGCCTCAAACTCCCAAATTCCACCTTAAATACACATAAACTAGGTGGGAAAATCAATAGAAAAACAAGATTATTGATCAATAATCAGCACAAGGGACTTACCTCAAGAAACCCCTCGAAAATCCTCTCAAGAATCGCCCAAATCCGTGATTGAAATGTTTGAAATGAAGCCAAAATCGCGAACCCTTATTTTAATAATTTGCCCAGGCTTTCCGCTTTTGCGGACATTTAACCGCATCTGCGGCGTCGCAGAAGCGACAATCCACCCGCTTCTTCGGAGAACCACTGGAGTTGGGCCTCCGCTTCTACGGTACTATCCCCCACATTTGAGCAATTGCATGTGCGGAAATTCCCATTGCACTTGTGCACCATCCACTTCTGCGCCCTTCACGCCGCACATGCGGCCACGCAGGTGCAGAAACTCCTCGCACTTGTGACCACAGTCCTCCCAAATCTTGGCCGCATCTGCGTATCCTCAGCTCGCACCTGGAATCAAAGCTCCGCGGGTGCGATTACACTAACAGAATCCCTGCTTCAGCCATGCACCAAGTTTCATTTTCGATCCGTTAAGTTTATATTATATAATTTATTATATACTATATTTATTAGTAGTATATATCTGATAAACTAAAGTGATATTATACAATAAAAGGTATATTTTATGGTATACTTATACCAATGTCATATAAGTTTATATTATATCGTATATTGTATACGATATTTATTAGTAGTATATATCAGATGAACTAAAGTGGACTATACAATGAAGGTACGTTGAATTATATACGTATATACCATTTTTATATATACTATATTTATTATAAGTATACATGAGATATATTTTAATAATGGGGAAGAGGCTTGGGTTATTGGGATATACTCGAATCCTATAATGGAGAATACGGATAGCTACCTTTCAGGTGAGAAAGAATCTCATGAGATATATATACGGATATGTGTCACGAACCAATTTTTCTACAGGTCGTGATGGCGCCCAACGTCGCCGCTAGGCAAGCCAACGGTGAAATAGCCATGTATTTAATCTTTTAACATTTTTGAAAATAGTTGATTTTTAATTATCAAATAAGTAAGAGGTAAGAAATTTAGTAAAATGAAATGTAAACAACTATAAGAACAAGTGTGGTGAAATAAATACTCAAAATCATCGAGTGTCTACTAGCAGAATTCCAAGATTTGTTGTCACAAGGGTATGAGCTACTAGTAGAATATACAAAATACTAAACTACTATCTGAATGGAGTAGACAGAAAATAAAAGCAAAGAAAGACTTCAGGTGCTGCAGGATGGACTCGGAAAGTAGCTCACTACTAAGTTTCGAAGTATCAGGGGTGTGCGCTGGGATAACTACCAAATGCACCTATCTCAGAACCTGCACAATTAGTGCAGAAGTGTAGGGTGAGTACATAAACAACATGTACCTAGTAAGTAGCTAGTCTAACCTCAAAGAAGTAGTGACGAGGGGTTAACATCGACACTTACTATGAGCTAACAATAAAGTGCAGGAATTATAAATAAGCATGGATAATATAAATAATAAATACAACTCAGTAACAAACAGTGAATAATAATCCTTTTACTAATAATAAGTTCCAAGTCAATTTCTGTCGTTAAATAATCATAACTGCTCAAGCCATGAAATAATATCAAGCATAATGAGGCTCTGAGTATTATTACGCACGATTTATGTCGAGGTCGTACGGCCCGATCCAAAATAAATATATTGTGTGCACTGCCGAGGGTATAACGACACGAACCATATATGCATTTATTAACATGCCGAGGCGAACGGCCCGCTCCCATGAGAGTAGAAGAATGTTTTCCTCTATTCTTCAATTCTTCCCAAACATAAGAAATCCAAATTAAAGACTTTAAATCTTAAAATCCTTAATCTCAACTCTATTTAAGATAATGAATATGCATAATCAACATAACAATGCAAACAAGGCATGATGTAAGTCTACGACTACCCGGACATTACATAGAATTTAGCTACGCATGGACTCTCATCACCTAGTGAGTACGTAGCTCCCCACACAAGTAATTCACAACAAATACACCTAAGGGGATGAGTTCCCTCTTACAAAGTTAGGCAAGAGACTTACCTCGTTCTCAAGTTCACTTCTGATCCCCAAATATGCTTTAAATCCTCATCTCGGTGCCAAACGACCCGAAACTAGTCAAATATTATATAAATTAATCAATACATGTTTAAAAGTTTACAATTTAACTATTAGGGTAATTACCCAACCCAAATTGGAATATTTCTAAATTTCACCCTCAGGCCCACGTGCCCGAATTTCGGAAATTTTGTAATTGCTACCCATAACCTCACGAACTCAAATATATAATTTTTTACCCAATTCCATAACCATTTTCATGGTTAAATCCCACTTTTATCAAAACCTAGATTTTTCATCTAAACCCAAAATTTTCACAATTTTACATGTTAAAATCTACCAATAATCTATATATTAAACTCATATTATATAGAAATCACTTACCTCAAAGTGCTAGGTGAAAATCCCTCTTCGAAGAGCTCTATATTCTACCAACAAGTGAGAGAAATGAAGAAATGAGTATAACTCTCTACTTAAATGCAACCCTTCTGCCCAGCGATTTTTCCGCTTCTGCGGTTCACTGGCCGCATTTGCACCTTCGTATCTACGGAAGGTTCATCGCAGATGTAGTTCTACCTCCGCTGGCCTAAATCCATATCTACGGAGAATGGTTTGTTTCTGCGAGCGAGCTCCTGCAGCTTACGAGACGCATCTGCGACCATGCCCGCTTCGGTGGTCGCGCATCTGCACCCTCCATGTCCGCATCTGCAGACTTAGCCCACATATCTCAATTGCGCACCTTCGGCCAACGAGCCGCTTCTGTGGTGCCGCACCTGTGGCCAACCCTTCGCAAGTGCGAACGCACTAGAAGCCCTGCTGCTTCAGCAGCTTCTCCAAGTCCAAACTTGGTTCGCACATCGTCCGATTAACACTCGAGGCCCCCGGGGCCTCACCCGGACAGACCAACAGGTTTGTAAACATAAAACGGACTCGCTCGCACCCTCGAACGTGGAAAACAACATTAAAACTAAGGATCGCAATCCAAAACCAATAGGATTAACTTATGAACTTCAAATTCTTCCAACTTGCTCCGAGCGTGCCGAATCATACTTAAACTAATCATACCAAAATAGATAACCCAACTAGATACTCTGACAAACGAACCCTTCCACTCCAATCTAGGCAAATCTGGCATCACCAAGATAACAATCTTGGCATGGAATCAAGGAAGGCGTGATATGGAGACAACAAATCCATGCACAGGATGACCTCAAAGTCGGTCATATCAAGCAATAGAAGATTCGCTCGGGTCTCATAACCACAGAAAGTAACAATGCAGGACTAGTAGATCTGATCCACAATAACAGAATTACCCACTAGAGTGGACACATAAACGTGAGTACCCAAGGACTTACGAGTTACACCCAGGAAATGAGCAAAAAGAGATGAAACATATGAATATGTAGACCCTGGATCAAATAGTACCGAAGCATCCCTACCGTAGACAGAAATAATACATGTGATCACGGCATCTGAATCCACTGCATCTGGTCTGGCCAGAAAATCATAGAATCTAGATAGAGCGCCACCTAATTGGCATCCACCTGTCTGGCCTCCACATCTAGGACGACCCCTACCCATCTGCCCTCCGCCTCTGGGCGGATGGATGGCTGGCTGGTGCGGCAGTTGGTGCTGTAATCATAGGTTGATGACCGAAAGTTTGGGAGAAAACCTCTTCATGTGGCCAGGATCCCTGCACCCTTAACAACCCCTCGGAACGGCGGACTACTGACCGAAAGTCTGACCCTGATGTCCTGAATACCTACTGGAGGAACCCTGAATAGCTGGTGGTCGGTAGGAACTCTCTGGCATGGCACTGAAATAGGGCTGCACTGGAGCAACCCGAGAAGGTAGCGATGTTGGATATATGGGCCTGCTAGACTGGCCCCTCACAAACTGACCCCTGCCCCCAGACGGGGCACCACTGAACTCTCCAGAATGTCAAAACCGCTTATCTCTCGTCGCCTGCTCTCGGATCCGCTGACGGACACCCTCAATCCTCTGAGCTATCTCCACAACTAGCTCATAAGAAGTCCTCATCTCAACTTTTCGGGCCATAGTGGCCTGGCTACTAGAGTGCAAACATGTAATAAACCTCTGCACTCTCTCTGCATCGATCGAAAGTATCATAACTACATGGCGAGACAACTCAGAGAATCTCACCTCATAGTCGATCACCGACATCTGACCTTATTGGAGCTGCTCGAACTGAAACCACAACTCTTCCCTCTGAGAGGGTGGAATATATCTGCCCAATAAGAGGTGTGTGAACCAGTAGCAAGTCATGGGAGGAGAACCTGTTGGTCTTCCAAGAAGATAGGACTGCAACCATCTACGGGTCCTGCCCTCCAGCTGAAAGGTGGTAAAGTCCACCCCGTGGGACTCCAATATCCTCATGATATGCAGTTTGTCCCTGCACCGATCAATAAAATCCTGGGGGTCCTAATGCCGCTCACCCCTAAAGATAGGAGGATGTATCCTAGTCCATCTATCCAATAGCTTTTGTGGATCACCGGTCGCAGCTGGTCTAGGCTCAGGTATAGCTGCAGCAACTGCCTGAGCTCCGCCCGCGTGTAGTGTACTCGGGGTCTGATATACAACAACTGCATGCCCTGGAGCCTGAGCGGTATGGGTCTGTGATCCCCCTCCCGCCTGAGATGTGGTTGGGTCTGCTGAAAATAAACCAGCCTGAGTCATAGAATCCAAGAACCGCAACATACGGTCCATAACCTCCTAGAATCCCGGTGCGGACATGAAATCCACTGGAGCTAGCTCTATTTCAGGTACTTCGCCCTGCTCCTCGATAATAGGATCCTCCACTGGATCACTGGTGGTATAACTAGGGAACCTCTGGGACTTCCTCGCCCTCTACCACGAGCTAGAGCCCTCCCTCGGCCTCAGCCCCATCCTCTAGCAGCAAGGGGAGTAGCTCCTCCATGATCGGGTACCTCCACCGCGCGCGTTCTCACAATCTGTGAGAGAATAAGAAAAAGATACTTAGCACAATATTAATTGCACGATAGGAGATGAAGAAAGAGTAGTTTCCTAACACCCTATAGCCTCTCGAAGATAAGTACGGACTCCTACGCACCGATCCGCAAGACTCTATTAGGCCTGCTCATAACTTGTGAGACCTACGTGAACCTAGTGCTATGATACCATATTGTCACGACCCAATTTTCCTATAGGTCGTGATGGCGCCTAACATCGTCTCTAGGCAAGCCAACGGTGAACTAGCCATGTAATTATTCTTTTAATAGTTTTGAAAATAGTTGATTTTTAATTATCAAATAAGTAAGAGGTGAAAAATTTAGTAAAATGAAATGTAAAAAACTATAAGAACAAGTGTGGTGAAATAAATACTCAAAATTATCAAGTGTCTACTAGCAGAATTCCAAGACCTGATGTCACAAGGGTATGAGCTACTAATAGAATATACAAAATACTAAACTATTGTCTGAATGGAGTAGACAACAAATAAAGCAAAGAGAGACTTCAAGTGCTACAGGATGGACTCGGAAAGCAGCTCACCACTAAGTCTCGAAGTATCAGGGGTGTGCGCCGGGATAACCACCAGATGCACCTGCCTCAGAACCTACACGATTAGTGCAGAAGTGTAGGGTGAGTACATAAACAACATGTACCCAGTAAGTAGCTAGTCTAACCTCAAAGAAGTAGTGACGAGGGGTCAACATCGACACTTACTATGGGCTAACAATAAAGTGCAGGAATTCTAAATAAGCATGGATAATATAAATAATAAATACAACTCAGTAACAAATAGTGAATAATAATCCTTTTACTAATAATAAATTCCAAGTCAATTTTTGTCGTTAAAAAATTATAATCGCTCAAGCCATGAAATAATATCAAGCATAATGAGGCTCGAGTATTATTATGCACGATTTATGTCGAGGTCGTACAGCCCGATCCAAAATAAATATACTGTGTGCATTTTCGAGGGTCGAACGGCACGAACAATAGATGCATATATTACCTGCCGAGGCAAATGTCCCGCTCCTATGAGAGTAGAGGAATTGTTTCCTCGCTTGCGAAAATACTTGCGACGCGAGTGAACATGGATTTATCAGAGTTATTATAAAATTCTTCAATTCTTCCCAAACATAAGAAATCCAAACTGGAGACTTTAAATCTTAAAATCCTTAATCTCACCTCTATTTAAGACAATTAATATGTATAATCAACATAACAATAAAACAAGGTATGATGTAAATCTAAGACTACCCGTACATAACATGGAATTTAGCTACGCACGGACTCTCGTCACCTAGTGCGTACGTAGCTCCCCATACAAGTAATTCACAACAAATACACCTAAGGGGATGAGTTCCCTCTTATAAGGTTAGGCAAGAGACTTACCCCGTTCTCAAGCTCACTTCCGATCCCCAAATATGCTTTAAATCCTCAACTTAGTGCCAAATAACCCGAAACTAGTCAAATGTTATATAAATTAATCAATACATGTTCAAAAGTTCACAATTTAATTATTAGAGTAATTACCCAACCCAAATTGGAATATTTCTAAAATACACCCTCGGGCCTACATGCCTGAATTCCGAAAATTTTATAATTATTACCCAAAACCTCACGAACTCAAATATATATTTTTTACTCAATTCCATAATCATTTTCGTGGTTAAATCCCACTTTTATCAAAATCTAGATTTTTCATCTAAACCCAAAATTTTCACAATTTTACATGTTAAAATCTACCCATAATCTATGTACTAAACTCATATTGTATAGAAATCACTTACCTCAAAGTGCTAGGTGAAAATCCCTCTTCAAAGAGCTCTACCTTCTACTAACAAGTGAGAGATGTGAAGAAATGAGCATAACTCTCTATTTAAGTGCAACCCTTCTGCCCAACGGTTTTTCCGCTTCTGCGGTTCACTGGCCGCATTTGCAGCTTCGTATCTACGGAAGGTTCATCGCAGATGCGGTTCTCCCTCCACTGGCCTAAAGATGCGAAGAATGGCTCGCTTCTACGAGCCCGCTCCTGCGGATTACAAGACGCACCTGCGACCATGCCCTCTTCTACAGTCGCGCATCTGCAGACTCAGACCACGCAGCCCAATTGCGCAGCTGCGGTCAACGAACCGCTTCTGTGGTGTCGCACCTGCAGCCAACCCTTCACAGGTGCGAACGCACCAGAAGCCCTGCTGCTTCAGCAGCTTCTCCAAGTCTAAACTTGGTTCGCACATCTTCCGATTAACACCCAAGGCTCTCGGAGCCTCGCCCGGATACACCAACAGGTTTGTAAACATAAAACGGATTCGCTCGCACCCTTGGAACGCAAAAAACAATATTAAAACTAAGAATCGCAATCCAAAACCAATAAGATTAACTTATGAACTTCAAATTCTTTCAATTTACTCCGAACACGCCGAATCATACTTAAACTACTCGGAATGACACCAAATTTTGCGTGCCAGTCTTAAATCACCATACGGAACTATTCCCGGGCTCAAAATCCCAAACGGACCTCGATAACACCAAAACTTACTCCAAACCAAATTTAAAGAACTTTTAAACTTTAAATAAGCCAACTTTCAACTTTAGGCGCTGAAACGCTCCCGGATCATCCAAAACCCTATCTGAATACACGTCCAAGTCCAAAATTATTATACGAACATATTGGGGCCATCAAATCCCAATTCCGAGGTCGTTTACTTAAATTGTTGACTCAAGTCAAACTTAACCCTTTTAAGTTAATATTAAGGAACTAAGTGTTCCGATTTCAGCCCGAACCCTTCTAAATCCCGAACTAACTATTTCCGCAAGTCATAAAACAGTAAAAACACATACGGGGAGTCTTATTTAGGGGAATGGGGACTTAGAAAGTAAAACGACCGGTCTGATCGTTACAATATGTTTTAGGTGAGACAATCTGAAAAGAGAGATATTAGGGATATGAAAAGTTATCGATTTTGAAACAAATTGTATGTATATAATTTTCTGAAAGTAATTGTAACTTTTTTAATAAGTTTTAAATAAGTTGTATTCTGTGTAAATTCCTATGAAAAATGAATATATTTGACTTTCAAAAAGTCGTAGAAATGACACCAGATAACCATTATACAAAACTGCTATTTAGGAATTAGTCAATATGTTCTGAATTCTAGTTGTTCAATTTAATTTGTCGGGAAAGAAATGTCATAAATTATCCTGAAATTAAATTTAGTTTAAATTTTCAGGACAAAATAAATACTGGCTAATCCCTAAATAGCAGTCCAAAGATTGCTTGTTTATGCACTTCTCCCCAACAGTCAAATAAGACAACTTTTTCAATTCATTTTAAATCTTTTACATTAAAGTTTCTATGGGTTACAAAAATAAAAAGTTTATAATGGATAATAATACTTCCAATTGTTCGGATGAATACTCTCACATGCTTTTTGGACTTATGTCTTGATAAACTTCATAAATATTGTTCCAACTTCAACTTCAAAGTTCAAAACATTTTTTTAGTTTTCCAACTTCAATTTAGATATTAATCGAATGCCTACTCAGTATTGTTTGTAAAATTATCAGATCATTATTATTATCATTATTATTATTATTATTATTATTTTTACTATTGTATAACCATCTAAAATATATTTTTTTATTCCAAAAGCTTGAACATGAGACATCTGCTTGATTGTTTGAGTCATAGAGCTTGATTCGTGACAAATAAAAAGAAGAAAATTTGGATAAGATAACAATTAAGTACAAGCCTAGCACATTTCTTCACGCAATGAATTTAATTAGGCGCAGCCAAATATGTGTACGTTGTATTAACATTGTTTTATAGAAAATGGCCAATAGAAATTATCAAATGAGCTTTTCCCGTGGCCAAAAATAGGATACTTACGTTTAAGCAACAAATAGAGATTTTCTTTGATTTACTTCAACTACAATCACTTTTTAGTGCGTCTTTTGGAAATTTCGTACTTATCTTGTTTTCGTAAATCAGTTGAATGAAAATTACCCAACTCAGACGGAATGGCTTGAAAAGACCAAGTGGAATGAGTCATTTTGTTAACCTAGAAGTCTAGAAGTTTTCAAAAGAAAATTCACTGCAAATTTTGTTAATTCTTTTATAGTGGGATTACATGTAACATCTTAAGTAAATTTTAGATTGCTAAAACACGGGACATATGTTAAGTTACTGAATATATAAGTATGCGAGTCTTAGACCCTCTTCTTCAATACATGTATTATCTGCGTTAGAACAATATATTTATTTTTTTAGTTTTTTATCCGGTGTTCAGTATTCGCACTGGGGGCCCGACTATCCGCACTGGAACATGGAACCTTACTCATGCTAAAAGGATTTATTAAATGCTAACGTTTGCGTCATTTCTTACATTTTTATTTTAAAAAATAATAAAGTAAAAGAGAGGAAAGTTTATGTTAAGAAACATTACTATAAGGTCAAACAAGCCATTTTATCAAGAACTAGGATATCTAATTGAGTTCACCCAAAGTGAGAAATAATTTAATGACCATACTATATATGAGTCCTTAGTATCTTGTTCCTTCTACATACTTAACAAGAACAGTAAATATCTAACTAGACAATAGTGAATGAAAAGACATTAAAATTTGAGAAAATAACACTGCATGACCGCCTAATAAATTTAATAGCCCAAAATTTTGTACTTTATCCGAAATGTCCGGTAGAATAAATTTAATATCAAATTATAATCATTAGCACAATTATTACCGTTTGAACTAAAATCTCTCATATCTTTGTATTCGGACAACATCACATCCTCCTAAAAACTTTATTATTTTTTATACACGTTTTCCAACCTAACTTTATCTCTTTCATCCCATTTCTCAAGATTAATTTTTTATCTTCTATAACTCACTCACCTATAGAAATTACTACATTTCTTTTTTTGTGTTCTTCTCCTTCATTTTCTTTCTTTGTCTATTTCTCTCTCTTCTATTCATTCCCCTTTTTCTATTTCTCATTTAGATCTACATTTTTTTTCTTTTTATTTTGCATTTTATATGGAAAAGCTTCTTTTGAGTAGAAAAAAAAGTTGCCAAAATTTCAATTTAAATCTTAAAAGAATTTCTTCGATTAATACTGCGATAATAATATTAGAGTGGCATTAGAAGAGGTAAAATTTTCTAGTCAAGCTCTGTGTATTTCTGTTGATATTTTATTGGTGGTTATGATAATTTTTGTGAGGGTATGAGATTTTATGGTAATTTCTTCTTCTTCTTTTTCTTCTTGTCATAATAGTGTTTTGTGAGTTAAGATCTTTTATAGTGAGTGTTGATGGTGAGTCTGGGTTTAATAAGAAAGTTGGACGGTAGTTATATGTAATTTTGTATAAGTATATATATATATATATATATATATAGAGAGA